>VWZG01003545.1:1525061-1554310 GCA_013396735.1 Grallaria varia
GGCGGTGCCGGGCGGGAGCGCGCTTAAAGGGACAGCGCCCGGCGGCTACCGCCGGGAGCGCTCTCCGTAGCCACGGGAGCCGACGGGACGCGTGGCATGGCATGGCATGGCACGGCATGGCACGGGATAGGATGGCATGGCATGGCATGGCATGGCACGGGACAGGATAGGATACGATAGGATAGCATAGCATAGTACAGCATAGCATGGAACGGCATGGCATAGGAGCGGGTGAGGTGAAGTGAGGTGAGGCGAAGTGAGGTGAGGCGGGGCGGGGCGGGGCAGGCCGGTCAGTCCTGGGGCAGCGGTGGGACACCGGCCCCGCGGGCTCTTGCCCCGCCGAGCTTTGCCGCAGCGCCGGGAGCTGCCGTGCGGGAAGGTCTCGATACGCCTCGGCGGTGCCTGCCGGGGCCGGGGCTGCGGAGGGGCTGGCGCCGCGCTGAGCGAGGCCAGGGATGGCAGCGGCGCTGCCAGGGGCTGTGTCCCTGCGCTCCGTGTGAGTCTTTGCGCGGAACAGCAATGTTGCTCCCGTGAGTACCTCTCCCCTCGACCCCCTGGGCTCCAGCTGTTTGCCCCAGGAGGGCAGGCAGCAGTAAGGTGCCTCTGCCCGGGTTTCCCCACCTTTTCCGCGGCGCACCGAGCACCTCGGGACCGTCATGCCTTCCCCAGGTAGACAAGGGCTGCACTCAGCCCCAACCATGTCCCCTCTCCATTGCCAGATCCCAGCCATGGTGACTGCCCCAGAACCAAGGTGGGATGAAAAGACCTTCATCCAGTTGTGGTGGGAGTACAGTAAGAACAATAAAATTGCTCCAAGAGAAATTGTTTCACCACCATGTATCCTGTCAAGTTCCCCAGTGTCCTTACTTGGCCTTACCATGACGCCTTAAGACTTTGTGTATTTGTATATATTTGTATATATGTATATGTTTTATTTTTGTATATTTGTAAATGTTATATAGCTGTATAGCTTCTAGTATTTGAAGTAACAACTAGCAGTTTCTACCTCTGTACTACATTCCTGAAGGTCTGAGTTAAGGGTAAGATAGCAGCTGGAACATTTTATTCAGGACTCATGTACTAGGACTAGAATAACAATATATATATATATTGCAGTAAAAACAAGATAGAAGACCTATGAAGTTTGGAAAACCTCTAACCAGGGGAATGTGATGTGATGACGATGGTGAAGAAGTAAGGGGTCCTGAGACCCCCGACTCAATTTTAGGAAGACATGCCAAGGGGCAGAACCAAGGGAGGTTCTAAGGGTGGCACCAAGGTGGTACGAGGGTCGAAGGTCCTTGGGTTGGATGTAACCTTTAGTTATGATAACTAAGTAGTGTTATAAAAATAGGAATCACCTCTATGCTGCGTGCACATCAGTATACTTTTGGAACTTGAAAAGCTTTTCAGTAAAGAACTCTCTACTCTACTGAAATTAAATTGCCTCAAAAGTTTTTTCCTCATTTTAGGCAACAACCAAGTCTCAGAAATGAATGGTTAGCTATGAGTTTATTCTCCAAAATTTTCCAAGCCAGTTTTTCAGGTCCTCACACTTCTGCAAAAGCTACGTGAAAGTATTTCATCAGCCAGGGCATGGGAGCCTTGATGTTTACACACCAGAAATCCAGTTTCAACCTACTCTCCTCAAAACACTGAGCTGTGTAAGATGAGTAGGCCTGTGGCAACCAAAGAGAACTGTGCTGTGGAGATAAACAGGTATGTTTTATTATTCATTGAACAAGGCAGTGCTGCCCTGATTTGGGGACGATGTACATTCTGTGCCAGGAACTGCAGTGAAGGGGCACATCCTGTTCACTGGCATTTAACAGGTTGGGTTTTTTCTGACAGCAATCTTCTAAATATACTGCATGCGCAGTGTTGCTTCAACACCACTTAATTAGAGCTCTTACTTGAGGCCATAGTTTTTGCTGCACTCGCTGCTGCCTGTGAGTCCCAAAGAGAGAGCAGAACCGATTAATACCACTACCACTGGCTAGTATGCACATGCTGCCAGGACTACAATGGCACTGATCAGCAACTGAAAGGCATGAGTTAACTGGGAGAGGAGCTGCCTCCATTTCCCTGAGCAGTACTTCACAAAAGCAAGGAATGCCAGCTCTTTCCTGTATATGGTTTGCTTCCTCTTCCTGTGGAGCTCACTGTGAGATCACGTAGGTTGCTACCTGAGCATCTGAGTTTTCTCTTTTACATTTAAATATTTGAGAGTAAACATTTAAGGTTTTACTTTTATTAGATGCTGATATGAGATCCTGCTGAACTCAATGAGAGATTTTCTATTTAATTTTATTTAATGAAGTGTCCAGAAATGCCATGTGGTGCTAAAAATCCCACTTTCCTCAGCCCTAGGTCTCACAACATAGAACATAAATGATGCAAATACAGACGAATGGCTTTCAGACTTCATTGAAATAAGACGTTGAGGGCAGGTTTCATCTTTTGTTTGAATTTCTGTCTGTTGATGCAACAAATCAATCTGAACTGCTCTATTGCTCATTACAGAACAATCGGGAACTCTGCACTGAGGAACTGAGCTTCCATAGGTATCTTTGAATTATACCAAGTGTTCACATACCGCAGTGGTAAGCATATTAAAAACACTCAGGTTGATAAAGCAGGAATACACAGAGGAAATATTAATTCCATTTCTCATGTATTCTCATTTCTTCTTTGGTGTAAGTGCCCGAAAATCGCAGCTACAGCTGCATTTACTGAACAAGGTCCTACACAGTTCAGCATGCAGTTCAGGTATATAGAAAGCAATTTATTGCTTGTGAGTCCTTCTCCATGTCTAAACAATGCCTAAGCCCTAAATAAATCCTATACAAGCCATCTGTTATTTGGTCAAACAATTTAATAGTTGCTTAGTTTTTTAATACAAGTATGGAGACTCACAGTTTACGTTGTGAACAAATGTCATAAAGGAGCAAATAAAGGGAACATGGCACCCTGGGAATTAATTTCTCAAGTCTCTGGGCTGAACCAAAGTCATAATTTCCCAGCAAGATCCTCATGAAAGTGCCTAATAAAATGGGTACAGTGCTCCACTGGAAACATTTTTAAGCAGCTAAGGTTTATGTCCATATGCTTTTTACCTCTGCACATGCTCAGTTAAGAGAACACATAAAAGCTGCAGCCATCTGAAAGCCCATAAATAACTAATGAATTAACATATTTTTAAACAATAAATGAATGGGGAGTGGAAAACTTACATACCAACTGATAAAAATGAGAAAAATGAATGTTACTTTTCTGAGTTCATGCATGGAAATTTTACGGAATCACAGAATCTCTGAGGCTAGAAGGAACCTCTGAAGCTTGTCTACTCTAACTCCCCTGCTCAAAGCAAGGTCAGCTAGAGAAAATTGTCATGTCCAGTCAGGCTTTGAGTATCTACAAGGATGGAGACCTCACAACCTCACTGAGCAACCTGTTCAAACATTTGACCATCCTCACAGTTTTTTCTTATGTTTAAGTGGAAATTTCTCTATTTCAGTTTGTTCCCATTGCCTCTGGTCCTGCCACTGACCTCCACTGAGAATGTCTGACTCTATCTTCTTACTGCCTCCCCTAAAGTATTTGTACACATTGACAAGCCCCCTCCACTGCTCCCTTCTCCAAACCTTTTCTCATTGAGGCTAAACAATTGCAGTGCTCTCAGCATTCCCCTGTGTGACAGGTACTCCAGTTTCTTCATCACCTTCCCCTGACTTACTCCAGTATACTCCTGTCTTTCTTATACTGGTGAGCCCAGAACCAGGCATAGCACTGGTCTAATGGGTGCTAAGTAGAGAAGAATAACAGCCTCCCTTGACCAGCTGGACATACTCTCTCTAATGCAGCTCAGGATCCTGTTGGCCTTCTTGCCACAAAGGTTTATTGCTCATTCACAGTCAACTTGGTGACTAACAGCACCTCCATGTCGCTCTTTGCAGAGCTGCTTTTCAGCTGGTCAGCCTCGCCTGTATTGGTGCTTCGTTATTCACTCTGATGTGCAGGACTTGAATTTTCATCTGCTGAACTTTATAAGACTTCTGTTGGCCCATGTCTCCAACCTCTTGAGACCCATTTGAATGGCAGCAAAACAATCTGGTGTATCAACTTCTCCTCCCAGTTTTATGTCATCTATATATCTGCAGAGGGTGTCCCATCATCTGGGTCACTGGCAGAGACAGGAAACAGTACCAGCCCAGTATTGACCCCTGCAGTACAGCAGTAGAGACTGCTTTTCAGGTGGACTTTTTGCCTCTGATCACAACTCTTTGAGCCTGGCAGTTTGTTTGGCTACTTTTCAATTCACATCATTGTCAGCTTGCCTAGTCCATACTTCATCAGTTTGTCTATGCCAATGGTATGGCAGGCAGAGATGAAAATCTTACAAAAATAAAGAAAACCATTCACTTCCCCCCCCTCCCCGCCCCATATACTGACCTAGTAATTTTGTTGTACAAAGCCTATCAGGTTGGTCAGGCATGATTTTCCCTGTGTAAACGCACAATGACTACTCCAAATCACCTTTTTGTCCGTGATGTGTCTGGAATTGGTTTACAGGATTATTTGCACCATCACTTTCCCAGGAATCAAGGCAAAGAGAAATGACCTATGGTTTCCTGGATCCTCTTCCTTGTCCTTCTTGAAAAAAGGAGTGATATTTGTTTTCTTCTATTTGTCAGGACTCTCCCATTTGCTCTGGCCTTTTTCAGAATAATCAAAAGCAGCCTTATGGTGTCATTGGTCGACTGCCTCAGCACTTTGTGTGCATCTTATCCTGTCCCATGGACTTGTGTATGTCTGGTTGTTTTTAAGTGTTCTCTTATCTGAACATCCTCTACTGTCAGGTAAGTCTTCCTTGCTCCACTGACCTCAGGGGCCTGGGATTCCTGAAAACAAGGTCCTACCCGAAAAGACCAAAGTAAAGGAGTCATTGAGTACTTCAGCCACTTCCATTTCATTCATCAACAGGTCCCCTGCCCCATTCAGCAATGGACCCACATTTTCCCCTATGCTGCTGATGTCCCCATAAAATCTCTTCTCATTGCTCTTCACGTTCCCTCAAGATTCAAGTCCTGATGGCCTTTTCTTTTTCTAACCCCATCCTTGCACTCTTGACCAGTGTTTATGTATCACAGGTCACCTGCTCCTTCTTTCATATTTTGTATGCTTTGTTTCTATGTTTGACTTTGGTTAGGAACACCTTGTTCAGCAATGCATGTCTGCTGGACCTGTGCTTGACTTCCTCCATGTTGAAAGGGACTACTCTTCCACTTGAAGGAGGTGATCCTTGAAAATCAGTCAGCTGGATGTCTGGATATTAAGCTGAAAAACTATATTCAAGATAGTTACAAAATACACCTATCTCTTACCGAGGAAATAAACTGCATTGTCTGATCACTAACTGAAGATACTTAATTCCCATATTTCTTTCTACTGTGGCTTTTGCAGGATAAGATAGATAACATTTGGAAGGGATGTGAAGCTTACTGTTCCTGTGCATTGTGGTGGGTTTTAACTAAACTTTGTCTGCCTAACAATGTGCATTGTAGTTACAACATAATTCAAGAATAAATTAATGAAATATACTGTAAGGAGAAATGAAGTCAAGAGCTGAAGTCACTATTCATATCACTGTGTTCAGCTCCGAACAGAGACACAAAATCTAGTTTTGTTCTTTTTTTTAATCTCCAAGCATTAGAAAATCTACTTTTAGAAAAGTAATCCTTTCTGAAAAATACAAAATCCTAAGCTCTCCTACCTTGAATCATCTACAGAAAATTCCTTAAATTGTTCATAAATTAAAATGACTGTATGCATATAAAAAAAATTCTATCTCTCTTATCTCTATACAGACATGGACACTGTTACCAACACTTAATACATTCTCATGGTGTTTTCCTTAAATGCTCAGCTTCCAGAGTCAGGTAATTACATGAATATTTGAATTTTAAATGAAAGTTAGTTCTTGCCTGGCATACTCAAAGACTCAAACGCGATATAAACAATGTCTGAAACAAATGAGGATTTCAATGCCTAAATGAGAGGCAAGGACCTAAATGCTTTGTAAGTTTTATCAAACAACATAAAACAAAAACAGCCAGCTTCCAATTTCATTTCTTTTAAACCAATGTCTTGATTTTTTGAAACTTCATCACTATTTTGACAGGAAGTTATCAATAACTGCATTGTTATGGAGATATTAGAAGCTGCAGTAGAGATAGGGACATGTTTGAAGTGTCTCAAATTCCTGCTTTAATCGCTACAAGCCTATCTGAATTGAAGGCTGTGGCATGGAGGGAGGCAAGGGAGAGCAGAGTCTGTTCCATGAGCCAATGGTAATCCCAATAAGAAAACTCAAACACAGAGTCAACTGGAGCAGGAGAAGCCAAGCTTCTCTGGCCCTCAGGACATTTCAATCCACATGGTGCTTTTTGGGTATTTGCCAGGCTAAACCAATGCCAATGCAAGGGTCTTGGTACAGGACTGGAGCCCCTGAACAGCTCCTGTGTAGGAATCAACCTCCTCTCTGTCAGATTCAAACAGCAGATGGAGTCCATTTGACAGCAATAGTTAGACCCAATGAAATTTAATTTGTCTCTAAATCTTTGCTCTCTGGAAACATTAATCCTCATGAATGATCGATAATCGCTTGAGGAAGAAGTCTGCCTGGGATTAAACTGGACAGTTAGGCTCAACTCAGATGGGCTACAGCATGTATCCTGGTTGACACAGGATGATGGCTGGAGCTGTTCCTAGGGGCTCAGACATCTGGGTTAATTGGGCAAGAGACAGTGAACACAAAAAGCACCTCTTCTTGCTCACAGAAAATCATGTCTATGCGCAAAAATAACACAGTATTCCTGACACCTTGTATAGTCTCGTGCAGGAAAACAATTTCTTCTGAGTTGAAGATACCCAGTCTTAGCCTCTGTGCTGAGACTTATAAAAGACAAGGAAAACTTCCTATAAAGCCTTTGGTGGTACTATCACATGGCACTATGTACAGAAGAAAAGATCAACAAGATCCCTTACTGTGAGAGGACAGGAAAGGAACTATTCTGAGAAGGAAGGTGTAGAGTACAATAGGATAGAAATTAGGGAAGGGTAGAGGAATAGAATAGAATAGAATAGAATAGAATAGAATAGAATAGAATAGAATAGAATAGAATAGAATAGAATAGAATAGAATAGAACAGAAGTTGACAGTAATGGCTGAAGTGATCATGATGTGATCAGAAGCTCAGCTGAAGCCACCAACCCATATCAGTTATGCCATCTGGCATGTGACAAATTCATTTCAGTCATCGCTGGCTTGGGTTGATTTGAAGTGAGAGATGGAGCAGTAAAGGGCTCTGTGTGTCATTGCTAGTACTGTGTTCCCAACAGAGTAACCAGCTTGCACTATTAATATTTGTTCTCTCTTTCCCCAATTTAGAATAATTCAGACTTCAGGAAAAGAAAACATTGTTAAGAAATATGGCGGTTATTTGGTTGTATTTACAAAACTACATCTGTGGATGTTAGCTTTGTTATTACATTTGTCAGTATCTGTCACTGTAAAAATCTCTGATAAATGCCCTCAATTTCTCTTCTACAGTAATGTCATTAGCCTCTAAGTGAACAAAATACTTAATTTGTTGCCATAGCAGTGGAGTTTTGAGAAATACGTGATGACCTGCATAGACAGCTAGCACAAACCTCATAAGCACGTACTAGGTTTATTACAAAACCAGAGACTGGATTTACTGCTCTAAGAGGCACAGTCCTTGTGACAGCTACCATGCCAAGTTTGTGAAAACTAGCACCACCCTGGCTGAATTATATCTCACTGAATAAAATGAATTTGTTTCTTACTGTTAATCTCAGACTTGTGCAGAATTATATTATGAACTATACCGCCTACCTACATGGCTAAAGTAAAAGCACATTGTAGTGGTAATAATGCTTTAGAAATCAGGATGACAAATGTCAAAATACTGACCTCTTAAACATATCACAGTGTCATGGCCCAAAGGCAAAGACATGAACATGAAAGTCAAGAAAGCCAGACCCAGAGCATAATATTTATGTTGCGTTACTATTTCTACACCAAAGTGAAAATGCTTGTAAAAGGTCTCTGCTCGGCAAAAACAGTGACAGAGCAAAGGAAGGCATGAGACTCTCTATAAAGGAAGTGAGGAGAAAGCATGAGATGTTCAACAACGTTAAGGTGTTTTACCACATCTGTACCACACTTGTAACCTGTGTCAGGTCAAGTCCCTGCCTCAGTAACAACTAAAGCTGACCGACCTTGCTCATGTGTTTGAAGTCTGCCTCCCTAGGAGCCAGCTGAGCCAGCTAGTCACTCCTCCAAATTGGTTTGTTCCATATAGGAGTCTAGGAGCTATGTAAGACGAAATGAAGGGTGGACTGTGAGACTAGAGCCTTGGTGGAAACACAAAGTGAGATACGTTAATATTCTGATTTTTTTTGCAAGACAGACAGGAAATCATTAGAAGACATTCCTTTGTAACACATATAATGTGGCATAACAAGTATTATTTATTGTACTTTTCTCAAATATAGCCTAGACTTCAAAGTATTTATCATAGCATTTATTATAAATAGCAATCATGGGAAAATATCTCAAATGTCACAAATTTTAATCTAAATATTGAAAATAAAGTGGAGTATCTGACAATCATGACCTGCTGAAAAACATTTTTCCTGATGGAAGAGTAGGTTGGGTGGGGGTACATGCCAAAAGAACACATGTAAGGATTAAAGACGAAGTTTGGAGAAAATCATCTTAAACTGTCATATTAATTTTTTTCTGAGATGACTATAAAAATAGTTCTTTTCTGTATTTTCTTCAATTTATTTGGTTTAAAGCTTTGATGGTACCTGTATGAGCTGATACAGGGAGGACACAGGAACAATCACAAAACCACGGATTAAATGCAAAGGGTAAATTAATTTTTGTTACCTTGCCAACCAGACATCACCAAAGCAGCAGTCAGAAGAGGTGCACAAGCGGGGACACAGGCACTGTGAAGCTTCATCCATGCTATAGGATCACCCAACCTGCTGTTTTCTCCTGTATTTCAAGGATTTGCACAAGCATAA
This sequence comes from Grallaria varia, assembly GCA_013396735.1. Taxonomy (NCBI): domain Eukaryota; kingdom Metazoa; phylum Chordata; class Aves; order Passeriformes; family Formicariidae; genus Grallaria; species Grallaria varia. The sequence continues at coordinate 1,534,182 of VWZG01003545.1, forward strand.
TTTACCACTGTGCTTTAATCCTGCCCACAGCAGGGCAGGAATCTCAAGCATGTTTGATAAGGTGCCTCTAAGGCTATCACAGGCCTATGTCTACTTGTCTAACACACAAGGTCAAATAACAATTGGTATGATATATGTGTTTTTCAATCCCCCAACTGCAAGTCCCTTGAATGTGTTTACAATCCTCCTTGCCGATCTTCCATTTCCCACAGATGACAGATTCAGACTGGTCCAATGCAGCAGGTGATGGCAGAGTAGAGCTGCCAATATTTTGCATCACTACATCATTTTATATCTGGGTCCAGTTCTATGATATCTGCAAAAGCTTTCTGAACTGGAACCTGTCCCACAGGACAGATGATAGTGTGTGAGCTGGGACTTTAGTTAGCCATATTTGCGATCAGAATTTTCAAGATAACCCAGGTTGGGAGTATTACAGTTTGCTGCAGCCTTCAGATCTTAATTTTGAAGGGATGTTTTCTATTTCTTTTTATAGCTTGGAAGGTGGCACAGGAACCATCCAGCTGGTCCAAGAACTGCCAGCGAAAATGCTGAGAATCCAATGATTGTCTCCTAAATTAAAGGAAATAAGGTAAAAAAAGCTTAAAAAATTGAAAAGTTCTCAGAATAAGCTGCCTATTGCCAAACAAATTATGTGATATTATTGAACTTCTGCAGCTACAGTTCCAGAGATGTGACCAATTCTAAAGGAAAAATAATCCCCAGAGGATTATTTTACATGTTCAGACTAGAAGCACTAGTAACCTGCAGCAGATGGAAAGAAAAGTATCTCAGTCCATGCTATACACAAATGTGCTTATACAAGACACATTTAAAAGCATAAAAGATGCATTAAAAGACATGGCAAATTTCTTATTTTCCTACAGATTCAGTAACTTTTGTGCCTCTTTCTTTAGCTTTTTATAAGTAAAAACTTTATAGAAACAGTATTATTTGCTTAATAGTTACGGTAGTGCAGCTTACCACTAAGCATATGCAAGAGCTTTGGGTATCTACTAACACTGGGAATTGATATAATAGGGGAGAGAGTTGCTGTTTAATTTAGTTAACTAAATTTCATTACTCTCCTATAAACACATATTAGAGTATTTGTGGCGGGGACTATAATCAAAGCTTATAAAAGGCGCCCCACAGAAATGAGATTTTGTGATGTATGTCTCTGTAGGATGCTGTGACAGCATTCCTTTCCTCTCAGGCACAAACTTGCTGTCTAGAAGGTGGGAGGAGAGGAACTTCTTTGAGCAGTGGAGGGGAGTTCCTGGGGAGAGCTGGCTTGTAGCTGGGATGAATAAAACCTGTATTTTCTATATGGAAAAGAACAGCAAGAGAAAGCTCCTCAAAGAAGATAAAGGGAAAAAATAAAGTGAGGGCTCAAAGACAGAACTCACCACTATTCCCACTTTTTCCTCAGGTGGGGAGCTGTGGATCCAGCGGCTGTTCCAACTGGCAGACCTGAAATGGAAGAATCGGGATCCGTGGTGCATTATAGGGCCCATTATTTTATCCCAGTAAGGGGAGAGCACAGCTGGGGGATCCTGACCAACCAGTCACTACTGCTGCCAGGAGTTTCCCAGTCTTTTGTTATTTTTCATTGCTCAAAGCCTGTAGAATGCTGAATTCTTTTACATGAAGGCAAGAAGTCCATCTGCCGGATAGTCAAGTCCCTTAATTTTTAAGATGCACCAACACAAACCAAAATATACTGGGTAGCTGCCGCCCTTGGGGGCCATCACCAGCAGGAGTGTGTGTATGTGCCCTCTTGCTGGGAAAGAAAAACCTTGGGGTGAAGCGGCCGCCTCCCCCGGGCTCACTGAGTTGCACTGATGAGCCCAGCGCGGGGGAGGAGCCTGTCTCTGCTGCTGATGTTGGGAGGCAAGATGGGGAAAGCTGTCTGTCGTCCCATCTACTAGAGCCCTAAAAGTGTTTTTTCCCCTATATTCATATGTCTCTTCACACAAATTGTTTGCACCTCAAATACACACTTTAGAATTCCCATTTGCAGTTCACTTACCAGCTTCATTCAAAACACGATCTGACCCATAAAAGATCAGAACCTTGAATAAAATACCTCCCTGCTCCTGCTGCAGTGAGTATCTCCTTTCTGCACATCCTACCCAAAACATCACTAATCCATGTGTACAAGTGAAGCTCTGATGCAGCCTGCTGGGAGAGCCGCCATCCACAGCAGGGAAACGTCAAGTCACCCGCCTAGGTTCAGCATCAAAGCAAAATGTGTGACGACATAACAGATGAAGGCAAGAAACATGTTATCAGCATTCCTGGTAGGAGACTATTTAAGAACAGAAGTAGCTGGGCAGGCACAGAGAGGGATATATCCACTCCTCTGCAGGCAGAACTGGATGGATACCAGAGAGTTACAGTATCCTGGCACTAAGCCCACGTTTAGAAGCTATTAGCCCAGGACCAGCCCCTTACTAATTAAGCAATTCATCTCGCAAAGTGCTGCTGGTTTATAGCCAGTCAGCTTTCACCCATAGCAATCAGACATCTGATGGTCTATGCATATCTGTATAAAATGAGTTATTTGTGCATTCGGAGGTGAAAAGGCAGAGAAGTAAATAATCCTCCCCTCAGCTATGGACTGTGCCATTTCCAGCATGAACGTTTTTGACAGATGAAACCTGTGCTCATTACATGCAGACGTAACGACTTTCACTCAGCTGAAGTAAACATGTAACTTACTACATTTCCTACTCATTTCTAAATACATTTTAATAATTTATTTTGTATTTTCTCCTGCCTTTCATTACCACAGCCTGAATCAGATAACTGTGGCATCCCTCTCTAGGCTTCTCATCACAGTACATACTCAAAGCTCACTTCCAAGACAGCCTGCAATGCACTGATGGTGGGGAGAGCCTCATCTTGAGGTTTTTTGACAATGTGCAGAATATGTTAGCAAGGTGTAAAGAGGAAAGAGTTCGCAGTCCACGCAAACGAACAATTTTTGTTTGGGTCAGTGATTAAACAGACATATCTGGCACATATTTTTCAAGAGCTGTGGCTTTTTTTATCTCTGTAAATTTACTTGCTCATTTTCATAGAGAAAGAGACAATTCTCTCTAAACACTAAATTCTACCTGTCTGCAACAAATACAGCATTTGCCCAGAAATAAATATGTCTAACCAAAAGACTGATTTGCATGCATCAGCTGCAGCAAGAGCAGCTAAGCATGTAATAGATAACCCTAAGTAACAACACTTCCTGAGGCAGACCCTCTAAAAACAGGAGATTGTACTAGATATGTGAGACATGATATTTTAAAATAATAGATTTTGAGTTCTACTACTTGTTTTCAGATATTTAGTTTTTGTGTTTCATACTTTCTACGTTTACTTTTCTCTACAACTGTGAGGTTTGGAAACTTCATGAAGTTGTATTGAGATTCTGCTTTCGTCTTCCAGCTATCCCCTGCTCAGACCTCACTAGCATTAATTCTTGAATTAAAATGAAATCAAACACTGTCCTACAATGGTTCTCATTAGTCTTACCACACTTGGCAATTATTTTACAGCTTTCTGAACATTCACTAGAAAAGTGAAAAGACATAATCTTATTTTTCTGGAAAAACATGCAACTATTGAGCTCTAAATCCAAACCACTCTTCCTCTTTACCACAGCCCTCTGCTCAGAATAGTGCTGCACCCTGGCATTTACAGCCAGTCTGTATTTTCACATGGCAGTGAACAATGTTTGGCAAAGTGTCCCCCCAAAAGGCTCAGCTGTTCTTGGTTCAGCACTGGCCCTTTTGTTCCTCACTCAGTCTGTTTCCTTTAGTGCCTGGGGATGCTCAGCCTGCTCCAGCCTCCTCTATACTTGCATTCCCAGGCTTCCAGACAGCACTTACACACCACTTGTGAACACCAGGAGTTTTCTCACATTAAGTTTAGATTTGAAAAGCCTTTTGCTGTTCCTAGGTTTGTTATTGGTCCCTTCAGCTCTCCTGGAACAGTTTATCCAGCAGCTTTCTTTTTCTGTGCTACCATAAAAATTCATTGTGTGTTTTTCCCAACATACCTGATCCCACAGGATGGCTCCTTGCTCTTTCACTCTTTCAGAGCCCTGCTTTTAAGAGTATTTGGTCTTTGAACTGTTATCACTGGAATTTAATTCTGAATTGCTGAGGTTCCTTCTGATATGTTCATTAGCTAGTACCATTTCCTCATACCTTTGCTGAGAGGGCCGGTTCTGTAGCCACTGGTACAGCAATACAGGTTAGGAGATCCCGATCAGTGCCAGAGCCAAGCACTTTCAATAAACATACACTGACCCCTGATATTGTAACTCATTTTCTCCCTCATCTGCTCCTGGGCAAAAATTGTAGATAACAGTGTAAGGCTGTTTCAGCAGTTTGTTTTCTGCATGAGACTACTTGTTGATTTTATTCAAAAAGGTGATTCAATTATGCAGGAAGTGAATACTGGGCCATACATTCCATGGTACTTGGCTTCAGAATAACACCTGAAGGAACCAAGCCTGCAGAACAGAGAATCATTAACCCTCCCTGGACACAGACATTGACATCTGTATTTAAAGAGAATGGAACATACAGAACCACAACACATGTTGAACCGTCTCTGAAAATTATCACTCATTATCACTAATCTACAGACCTGCAGTTTTTTCAGTCCTAATAAAATTACTCCAATGACATTACTGGAGAGAGAATTAACCATTCTTTTTCTTTTTTTTTTCCCCTGTTTTATCTGTAATAATACCCCCATGAATAAACCCCTTGATGTTATCTTTGGAAGACTATTTGTGATCATCTTTGCTTTTCTCACAGAGGAAAATATTTCAGTCAGAGTGAACGAGTTCCTGAACTATCACTGCCATAAAAGATTAAAGATGCATCAAGATACAGAGGAATTCAGAACAGGAGACTTACAGCGATATAATTTTAGGACAGTTGTATTGATAGTGGTATTTAACCTGTAGAACTATGGTGAAATGTCAGTATCTAATTTGAAAATTAAGTAACCACAATTACCTTGGGTTTTTTTGAAGGTTGAGGTTTATTTTTCTTTAATCAGAAATTTCTAACATTGTAACTTTCCCTCCATAAGTTTCATATTTGGAAGAAAATAAATTCTGTTTCTACTATTGGTCACATTGAAAAAAAACCCTGTCTTCAATAAAATTAAATACATTTGACATTTATAAATGTTCCTGCTATCAGTAATATTCTATTTTCCCATAAATTGCAGCTCAATAATAAGTATAAAAGAATATAGAGGATTTGGTGGTGCTTCTACTCGGAGCTGCTTTTTCAGATACAGAAGAGCACACTTTGCAATTTGCAGATAGAAACTATTCCAATATCTGTTTCTAGCACAAACACGATCTAGATGTGTTTTAAGATAAATTCATGACCCTTTCATTCCGAGCCATACTGGAGCACATGTTTAAGCTGCTTTTGGAGGCACTGTTGGAAGGGAAAGATAGAAGCGGGTTTTTTTTGAATGAAGCAATGGAACTTGGCCAAAGACAATCCACCCACATCCGCACCCACGGAGTAACCTGGCTCTCTCCGAGCCTCGCCTGGGCTTTTCTGCCTGCACAGGAGGCACACCGCCCCCCGGGGACGGTCGAACTGAGCCCCGCTCCCGGTTTGAAGTGGAAAAGCTCATTCCCTGGAGTGAAATTTCTCCTGAATTACAAGAGTATATCAGAGAGAAGAACCAAATGCTGGAATCAGATGCTGTATGTTTATAGCCCAGAATACATATTGCTCAAGAGTATTGCCCAAGCAGGCTTAATAACAGTCATCATTGCATTTTGAATAAACAAACCAATTACAAGCTAATTACAGACAGCATTTTGCCTTGAACATTTACTCAGTATTTGATATTCTACAGGTTGTTTCTGTGCAGAAGAAAAATTGAAGGCAGGTACTTCTTTAATATAATCGTACTTTTAAGAAAAGCAGCTGATTAATTCTTGTGCCTTTGAACACAGACATAAGAAATTTCTTGTTCACAATCCTACAACTGTTTTTAATCTGAAGAAAAAAAAAATCATTCGTGTCCTTCCTCTCAGCTACAGTCTCCAATGAGTTCATCCCCCAGGCTGGAAAAAAGGGTATGTATATGATATTACTGCAAGTATTGCTTCAGCATTTAATAAGCCTGCTCTACATAGTGTGTATAAAGAAGGAGAAAGTATGTTCTTGAATTTGTCAGTGTATTACCCTAAGAACAATAAATGTAATATCACTGACATACTAAAACAGTGGATCTAGTTTCAAAGACATATAAAGACTGATGAATACAAGCAAAAATGAAAGGAGAGAGGAGAGCAGTGAGAAAGGTTGTGAGGGACCTTAATATCAGAGCCTGCTTCTTCAGTTCCTATTATTGAGTCTGTTTAATTTTAGAAATATCAATAATGGCAAATGGAGAAGTCATCCTCTATCAGTATTCCTCAAGAGATCATTATTCCACTTGGGTACTCAGTTACTGCAGAAATTGGGAAGCTGCTCTTGCAATGATTCAGAGTCTGACTGCCAATTTGTGTAAAAAAATTAGGATAAGTCCACATCCAGTTGTCAGAAACTCATTCTCAAACCCAAATTGTATTTATGACATATAAAGGCTGAAGAGCAATCAGGCTGAGCCCTCTTGCTGTGAGACTGGACAAGGGGAGAAAGAAATAAATAATTTAGTCTATCATCCTGTGGTTAAAAAAAAACCACCCTTTTGATTTACTGAGAAGAGCTAATGGAGAGAACTTCCTAGGTGGATAAGTTAAGCATAATCAAATGTTCATGTGCTTTAAACAAGAGCACAGCTCTTCAAAAGGGCAACATGCTCCTAAGTTTTCCATAACTGCACTAACAAGAAAGACTCCACAAATAAGAATTTACTTAACAAAGTCCTGATTCTCTCCTTAAGTCTAGGTAAGTAATGCCAATGACACCAGAGGACCCAGAGCAGGTTTGGTATGCTATTGCATAAACCTTATTAAGAGGGCCACCAGGTGACATTTTGTCATTTACTTCAAGCTCAGTTAGATCAACAATAGCAAAAATAAATGAGCTGAGACAAAAAATCCTATAACATATGAATATGTGAATCTATGTTGGATTCAACCATATTCAAAAGCACAAGTATTATTAAACAACATTAAAACTTCTGTTGCTATTTTAATACATAGCAAGCTTTTAATTTAATTTCTTCTGGCTTTTTATTATGCTTTTATTTGTTCTAAAGTTACAAGGCAATTTTTTATGCACCCTGTTTTGCTTTGTGTGCGATTTAAACCTCTGGTAACTCTCAATCTTCGAGACCCATTTCACACTGTAGATGGCACTAAATCATTGCGCAATACCAGGCAGGCTCAGTACCTACAGCTGTTCGGGTATACCGTGATTGCTCTGGTCTTGTTCTGAAGGATAAGAGTTCTATCCACCTAAATAAGTAGCATGAAAAATAACTTAAATAACTTTGCTTGAAACCTGGGACAAAGGATATTCTCTGCTATGTTTTTGGCTGATTTATACAGTATACAACATTTTTCTTCAGTAAGCTCAAAAAATAGTCAGCTGGAGTAAGAGCTGGAATAGGGGAATAAGTTAATATGACTCTTGGCTAGGGTTTCTCCCACAGTCTGGCACAGTAAAATGCCAGTGAAGTCCCAGTTCAAAAGCTGAGCCTCTGAATGGTGAAGTGCTGTAAGGCTGACTGCTCTTGAGTGTGCAGGGGGGTGACAGGCAGCCTGAGCCCCAGAGACTGAATGGAGAGTCCTGGGCAGTGCAGGGGCAGTAGTAGAGGATGCTGCTTTCTGTTTCTGGCCACACCTCATCCAGTACAAAACAACTGCTTTGAGAAATGATGAGCATTTTTCAAGTTCTTTTAAGAGGTGTTTCTGTATGTAGGTAGGAACCCAAACTGGATGCTGCCTTTATGTACAATCACAAAAATAATCAATATATTGCTAACACTGGCAGAAGCAATGAAATGCTGAATTCCTCTGAAAACAATTCTATTTTCATAAAGGGCCCTTGTGATAAGTGGTGGATTCATCCTATATCCACCAGTCGGGGATAGTGTTTGCATCAATTTTAGTGGGACAATATCGGATTTTTGCCCTTTTCCTTGAGACACCAACATTTCAATACTTTAACAGTATTTGGCTTTTCCCTTCTGTTTAAATGAAGATGAGGCTTTTTTTTTTTTTTTTTTTTTTCTGTAGGGATCAGTAAGAGATCTAAGTGCTATTTATATTTTCCCCTTGGAATCTGATGAATAAGCAAATCATAGTCTGGAGTCCCAGCTGGTATTAGCTGGCACTGTACAACTGAAGACAGTGGCACTGTGCCAATCCAGACAGAGGGAGGAGACAACCCATGGATTTTGGACAAGACACAAAACTAATTCCAATGGCTGATTGTGATCAGCTGGAGGTTTGCAAAAGCAAGCTGGTCAGTACCCCCACTCATCCAATTTGGATAAATGCCCTGTGCCTATTTTTAAAATCACCACAATTATTGTTTCTTTTTTCTTCAGGTCTCAAGAACACAACCTTTGGGCTTTTTTTATGTTATGGGTAGGTATCAGGAAGTAATTTCCATGTCCAGCTGTGGAGGTTGCTGTAATCCTGGGTGCTGTCCAGAGACAGATCAGTTGTTTCAGTGGGTGGTCTTTGACATCTTTTGTCTTCTGCCTGTATTCACTCATTTTATCTCCAAAGTTTGCTCACAGAGAATTACAGATTGAAAGTGAATGCTGTCTGTAGGAATCTAAGGGTATGTCTCTGGTACGCAGCAAAAATGCTCAACACCTTGCTAAATATCTGTACTCCTCTTGGAGTCACGTTAATATGCCCAACCAGTGATGTGTGGATGAAACAGCTCAGCTACATTAGCTCCATTTCTCTAAGACTTGCTCACAGTGCCTAGTCCTGGGTTGGTCTCTCCAGAGCACAGGTTCAATTCAGCAGGATATGGACTGCCAATAGGTGTTATGCCACAAGGCTCTATGCTCTCCATATAGCAACACACAAACTACTGCATGAGCTATGCTATAGCATAAACAGGTCAAATAAAACAACTCCTTAGAAACTGAGGTACAGAGAGAATCAGACATCAAGGGGGGAAATTATCAGGATCTATAATGAATTCATTTTTATTGTGCAATATCATAAAAGGAATCAGTGGAGTCACTATCCCAACAAAGCCTCAGGGGCCTATCTTTACCCTGAGATACCACTTTCACAGGCAGCTTCTGCTTTGACATCCCCAGACAGCTGCAAAACTTTACAGTAGCAAAACTGGTCTTATCAGGGCAACACCTTCTGGCACATTCAGCTCCTTTATTTTGAAAGGACAGAGCTTGAGTCAAAAATACATCTACAGGTGGTGGGAAGCCTGAGGAGTAATGAGGCAAATGCCATATGCAGCACAGCAAGCCATAGCAGCTCATAAGATTCATAGCAGAAATTATTTTTAAGGAGGGATTTGAAAAAATCTTTTGCACAGAACTCCTCCCAGGTACATGAGATGGCCTGAGGCAGAGGATGAAAGTGCTTGGGAGAAAACAAAGATCAGTGTGCAATGAATGTTAACTTCAAAGGCCAAAATGGAGGCAGAGTCAAAAGCTTGAAACATAAGCAAAACTAGACTTTCAGCACATTATTAATTTAAACCACTGAGATATGCTATCAATTTCAGTTTACTGCATTCAGGGTTGACTTTATATGTTAGGATCTGTACCTATACTCTGCATCCAAAACCCCTTGAATTATCAGTCAACACAGAACTATGTCTGACACAGCTTAAGCCTACTTCTCTTTAAAAGGGACTTCCAAGGGAACTATCTCATTTAGGTAATTGCTGTAACTCATTCTGCCAGCTCAAATGCTTTGCATGGAATATATGTGTACTACACATTCTATATTTATGGCAAGCTGGTACAGCAAATTCTAGTCCTCAGTTGTGATGTCCCTCATCTCCAGCAGTTATCCCATGAAAATAATAGGATCCCACTACAACGTATGAAAGTTCACACATGACCTCCTCAGATCCTACTTTCATATTTAAAAGACTCATCAGAATCTAAGTGTCAGTATTTGTGTGATTTTCCGTGCACTTTTCCTCTATTTTCTCTCCTTAACAGGCAACTGCTACCACTCAACGTCATCTCAAATCCCACAATAGCAGTCACAGGTTTTCATTAACTGTTACTTCTTAACTGAAACCTGTTAATAACATTTCAATTATCTCTGAAATGCTTTGTGGCTTGGTGTGAATTTGCAGATCCCCCTGGTACCATCAGCACCACTACTGCCAGGAAGCAAAACAGGTCTCTCCCAGCTGTGGTACAGCCAACACTGGTGTCTCATGCACCTCTCAGTCTAAAAAGGCAAAAAATCCTCAGTCAGTGTTTCATAGCTTCTTCCTTTCCAGGACTTGGGTCTTCATGCATAGTCTGAGAATACCTCAGGACCAGAGCTTCTAATTAGTTTATGTTGCTTCTCAAACCCTTTATTAAGGTCAGGATGCAGAAAAGGAAAGCTGGCGAGCTGAAGTGGTCTATAGAAGCATTAGATAGATAGATAGATAGATAGATAGATAGATAGATAGATAGATAGATAGATAGATAGATAGATAGATAGATAGATAGATAGATAGATAGATAGATAGATAGATAGATAGATAGATAGATAGATAGATAGATAGATAGCACTGAGGATGAAAGAAGGAAAGTCACATTCTCCAAAAGACCTGAGACACACACACACACTCCATGGAGGAAAGAGAAAGTGGCATCAACCTACCCTGAACTGGGCAGACACCCAAAATACTCTGTACTGCTTTTCCAAGAAGCATGTACCCAAGCTCCTGGAACGAAACGAGGAAGCCCCACCAGTTCAGTGATTATTTCCTCATGCTTTTCATCCATGTGAGTGGTAAGAATACTGCTAGAAGAGAGCCTGAAGGGACCAGTAATAACTGCAAGGTGCAAAGAGTGAGGGTGAGGCAGCAGGGAATTCAGCTTGTACCCTTTTGTCTTCTTCCAGTTATGAATTAAAGGCAAGAGAGTGAGAGAGACATCTTGGAAATGAGCATTTGTTTGCATAAATGGTAGCAGCAGGAGAACCTGTGTTCTCTGAAACACTGTTTTACAAATTACTGGGTAGATGCTCATTCCACCTTGTCAAGGAGGGGGGATTGGTCTCTTTGCTTTGTATTCAAAAGGGTCATAGGATGGCCATGAAGGACAGTGAGACAATTCCCTCAATATCTCAGGTATTTGTTTATTAATGCAAGAAATAAAGGAAATAAACAAGAAATGCTCGGAATCTTGGATACAATAAACCAGTTACTACTGAGTTCATACAACTGAGAGTGGGATAATCCATGTTACTGTAACATTAACATATGCATAACAATAAATAAGGAAATGCACAAGGGTGCTGTCACAGAAACACTGAACAGGGTAGGATGCAGACAAGGCTTCTTGAGACCAGCTAGCATAATCAGTCAAAGGTCCAGATGTGTAAATCACAGAGATTTGGCATCTGCACATTTATTTAGCCAAAAAGAAAATACAGAATGGACTTTCCCAAGAACTCTTGGAAGGCATTTGGTGATGAATATAGGTAGAAGGGAGCTCAATTTCCATTTGATTGCAAGCAGTAGAAAGAAACTGGTTGAGAATGTTGAGAAGAAAGATAGCTGAGATTATGAAGTAACAGTGTTGTTAGTTTTTTTGTGAAGGGAATGAGGAAGAACAGTAAAATAAAGACCATAAACTCTGCTTTCTATGAAATTCAGTGAACCCAGAGATCCTAAAGAAAATATTCCCAAGACAAAAAGGAGTCTCAGAAAATTTGTGCTTCCTTAGAAAAATGTGAATGGCACAGCTGCAGGGTAACCCAAAGAGGAGTAAGAACAGGAGATGTGTGTAATGAAGCTGATTTGTCTCAGCCACAGGCAATTCAGCATATACAAGGAAAAATTTAGGCAAATAAAAAAGAGCAGAATATTCTGCACCCAGGATAACCAACAGCACAAAATACAGGAGGACAAAATATTGGCTTTCTCAATCATTTCACAGAGGACAATGTCAGAGATGCACTAATTGACAAGGTAGACCTGGGTCAGCATAACACTGATGGAGAAAAAGGTCTTGCTACTGGGAGATACTCCGAAAAGCATCGTCTGTGAGATCCCCTACAGCACATGCTAGTGGTAAAACCTGTGCTGCAATATGGCTTCCAGTTTGGGACCTGGACTTCAAGAAATATGTGAACTAATCACAAAGACAACAAAGAAGTGTTAGGAGAGTGACCAACAACCACAAAATATCTGCAAGGAAAAGCCGAAGATGTTAGAATTATTTAGTCTAAATAGAGAAGTAGGGGAAAAGGTAACTGTCTTCCAGACTTTTCCAATAAAGGTAGTTGCAAAGACTAGGAGAATAATCTGTTTTCCATGTCTGCTGTTGACAGACCAAAAAGTAGTGGACTGAAATTGCAGTAAGGAATAGATTTGACACTAGGTAATTTTTGTTGATTGAGAGTAATCCATTACAGTGCTTAGCTCTCTTTCGGGAGGTTAATCTTCATCATGTTGACTACTTCTTTCAAGATTGCCTCCAGCTCTGACCACTGGCTACTCTGCCCATTGCTTTCACTTGGCACTTCAAAAACTGACGGCATCTGAAGATGTCTAACAACATCTTCATTGCTCTTTCACTGACAACAATTGATTGTTTCAATTTGTTTCCAGCTCTTTCAGAAACAATACCTCTTTCAGAAACCATACTCAGTCTTGTCCAGACACTACAGCTTGATAACAGCTTCACTATCTGAGTTTCTTTGTTAAAACAGTAAAGCAAGTAGAAGTATTAATATTACAAGATTTGTCCAGCATTGCTCAAGCAACATCTCAGGATTACCAGTTTAGCTACTTGAATACAGAAAACCAGGGAAGTGGTCACAGCCCCAAGCCTGCCAGAGTTCAAGAAGCATTTGGACAATGCTCCCGTACATGGTGTGATTCTCAGGGCTGTTCTGTGTGGGGCCAAGGGTTGAGCTTTGATGATCTGTGTGGATCCCTTCCAGCTTAGTATATTTCTTCATAGACAGTAGGAAGAATTTCTTCATAGAAAGGGTTGTTAAGCATTGGAACAGACTGCCAGGGAGGTGGTGGAGTTACCATCCCTGGAGATGTTCCAGAAGCGACTAGACATGACACTGAGTGTCTAGTCAGGGGTTGGACTCTATGATCTTAGACATATTTTTCAACCTAAGTGATTCTCTGTGTGATTCTGTGTACGAATTTCTTCACTGAAATGGTCATCAAGCATTGGAACAGGCTGCCCAGGGCAGTGGTAGAGTCACCATCACTGGTGGGATTTAGAAGGTGTGCAGATGTGGTGCTTAGGAATATGGTTCAGTGGTGGATTTGGCGGTGCCAGGTTAATGGTTGGACTCGATGATCTTAAAAGTCTTTTCCTTATGGTTCTATGATTCTATGAACAGGCTTTATACGAACATCATCAATTCTTGTACCTTCCACTGATTATTTATTATCATCTTTCTAGCATGAACTTCCCAATCAGTTAATTAGTTTATCCATCGACTAAGTACATAGACAAATTCCAGTCAGCTGTGAATTCAGCTGACGCTATGTAATCAAAACCTATTTAGGTTCCAATGGATAACTATTTTTAACAACAGTAACTGCACTTTACAACATCCAGACACAACTGGGTCATAGCAGTATCCATCCAGATAGATAATTTATAGGATGGACCTATTCTGGGTATAAACCAGCGATGTACATTTCAAAAAAAAAAAAAGGTGTTGTCCATATGTTGACCTTTGCTCAACATGCTGCAGAACTTGGAAGGTGCAGATGGCACGAGACAAGAAATGTCACACAGAGAAAGGAGAAAGCACTGTCTCATAGCTATGTGCTCTCCTGGGAATCCAACCTTGCCTCCACCAAAGATTAACTATGTAGTAATCAGTTATTACTCAAACTTTTCATAAGCTGTGGCTAGCAGTTTGCTCTTCATGTTCTGAGTGCTTGACTTGAAATCTTGGTGCTAAGTTTGCAAGAAGGCAGACTCACAGCTGCAACTGGACTGAATGGGACACCTGCACTAAGCACTGTAGGTGCTGCAGTGCTGGTAAGTGCCCATAAGGGCGCAGGTACCTTAAGTGAGCCTCTGCAACAAGCAGATTCTCCATCTGAATAATTCTGTGTCTCACAAGGTGGATATAACAACTCTTTTTTGAAAATTCATTAGTGTTTGTGAAGCACTCAGGTGCCAAAGAAGGGGCTGTAGGGAGCTATCAACTCCGCATTAAAGCAGGTTGAAGTGTGCAGTAAAGTAGGCATAGTGACATACTGAGCTGTGAGAGGAGATCAATGTATTGAGTAACCGTTCATTCCACAAACACCTTATGTTACATACATTGCACGCAAAAAAGGATCAGTTGATAAAGTACCGAGTGATAGGAAAAGACCAGCAGTGCAGGTTTACACAGCCAAGGCAAACAGTTGCCATCATCATCAGTGGTTTGTTTTCAGCATCTTTCTCTGCACTGACAAATTACAGAGCATTTACCAAGGAATGCTGCCACAGGGTGAGTGATTACACCCTCACCAAAAGCATCAGTGACACTGTAGCAACAGTAACAACAAACAATCCCCTTATGTACACATAACAACCCCCTTTTAAGGACCCAACTAAAGGTTAATCCAAATGAAATTTGATTTCCAATGAAGTAACATTCCTTTCAGGATATGCCTTGGTAATCAGAGTGAAATGTTTTCCCTGTGCGTGTGCAGAAGTTAGCTACATAAAGGTCACACAGGCAAACTAATTAATTTGGGGCCTCCTAGTGTAGGTTTGTCTAAATGTAATTGCCATAGGCTGCCCAGCATTGCCAGCCCACAGATTCACAGGCCAGTAATTTTTTAAGGTTTAACCTCCTGGCATAGATCACCACTAACATTGTCTTCATTTCTTGAGGGGCTGGATTGTTCCATGAACAGACCTGTGTCTGTCTCCAGGCCTCCCCATCTTAACAAATGAGTCTAGTGTCACTTCTTTTCCTCATGCTTCTTCAAAGGCTCCCGATGTACATGTATCTTCTGTCACCTGCTTGGGGCAGGGCCTGTTTAACATCTCCTTCACAGTAATAGCTTGCACTTTGTTGCTGCTGGATACTATTTCACCCCATCCAAGTCACCAGGTTCACCAGAAGCACACGGTGGCTGTCTGCCCTTCACCTTTCCCCACCGTGTGCTGGTGGGGAATTTGCTTCATCACAGAACAGGCAGAGATCCCGCAGCTGCCAATTACATGGCAGTTGCCATCGCAGCTGCCTCCCTCTCTGCTGCTGGCAGCAAACAAAATCCTTTACCCTCACCTCCCTTCTTCCTCAGTTCTCTTGCTGGAACACAGGGCTTTCTTCATCTCTGTGCGAAGATCTGGTGATTGAAGGACCGAGCAAAACCACAGCAGAAAGAGCATAGTTGTGCTTTCACAGCACCCATTTCACACAAGGAAGCACATCTCTTACTCTATCACCACTGATCATAGAAAGCCAGTTATGTGGCTTGCATATCAACTTCTTTGAGATTCTCTCGGGTGATGTACAGTGAGCAATGGGTACGTGACTATGGCAAATAACCGTCTTCTACAAAATTAGATACTGAGAAAAGCTCAGATAGTAAGAAAGGCAACAGAAAAAGAATAACGTTAAAGAGCTAGTAATAGTCCAGATCTATATATTTGCAGAATCTCATCAATACGACTGATAAAAATGAAGCCTGTTTAGCATAATAAGCATCAGTTTTTCATCATCTGTTTTTCAGCCCTTGAGGATTCAGTTACTGTGGATCAGTTACCAATAAACAAATTATACTTTAAAGTATTCTAAGCTCTTCTTTAGCCATTATTTACTGCCTTGAGTGCCATGAAATTGAACTGAAATACATACACTCAAAACAAAACAAAACAAAAAATCAAAACCAAAACAAACAACAACAAAAAAACCCAGGATAAATTAGACTTTAAGGCTTTCAGTCATAATGTCAAACTAGAAAGTCAAACTTCAAATGGTCATGAATAAAAAGGTGTTGTTTACAGCAAAACAGAATCGCATTCTCTAACTAATGCAGCCGACGTTATTTCCGTAGTAGGTACCTTCTGCCACATGTGGTATGACACCAACTCTCACCAAAAATTACACACATCTGGTTTACTCAATGGCTTGCAGGAGGTACCTTGCATTATCACGCCTGCCAGTTAACTGATAAATTCTCTGGAGCGTGTACTGTAATCTGAGTTTGGCAAACCATCCAGCACAATGAGACCCCAGGTTTGATTAGGCTCTCTATACAACACAGCAATACAAATACATCATCAACAATAATAAACAATACGCATTTGGAATGAAAATCAAAAGAAACATCAAAAAAATCAAAGAAATGAATCATGAACGCAGAATGAAGCATTGGAAATTAACTGGTTGGGATTTTTTTCCCAAGTGTATTTTCTCTTCAATAAACTCCAAAAGATCATCAAAAGGGCATTTCAAACCATGAGCTTCCTAGTGCAAATGAAGGGTAAACGAACTACAATAGACACTTGAGTTGGTTTTATTTTTAATAAGTGGTGGCATATAGTCGATTCCTCCTACTAACTCTCAAATTTGGAGATAAAATGCAACGTGTATGTACAGCGATTATCACTGGTAAGTATTTTACAGAATTCCTGCAAAAACATAAATAAAGTATTACACCATTGTGTATGAGCTACTGCAAACCATTGTGTGGCTCAGACAGGATCTCATTCTGCACATTGTCCAAAAGAGGAGATGATATTTTACAATATTTAGGGCATATGTAAGATTTTGCTCACTAGGACATCAAGAGATTATTTTAAATCAATCAAACCAAACATATCTCAATCCTGATAAAAATGGAACAGGAATTTATTTCTGAGAGCGTGGGGTGAGGATTATAATTAAGTGATCAGGGAAGTGAGGTATGTGCACATGCTCTGGGGGTGTTTGTCAGACAGTGTGAATCTCCTATCCCCTCATCTGAGAAAACGTATTACCTGCATGTAAATGCAATTAGCTTCCATTTCCCACTCCTCCGCAGCAAGGTTTGTAACTCAGTGTTTTATAACTCGTCTTCTGCACCAAGGTCCCAGGTGGCAGAAGGAGCTAGTCAGCGTACTTTTGGTGTGCTTCCCAGCTGTCTAGCCCATGAGACCACACAGTCCTCAAAGACAATGACAGCACTCTGCACTCAAGAGGTGACCTTTAAACTTTAAAAAGTCTAAAGTGAAAGAAAGCATGTGGTAGCCTTCCTCACTTCTCCCCAAGTTGTTACCCAAGACACTGTTTGTCTCTGAGTCATAAGAAAGAAGGTTTATTTGAGCTACTGGAAAGATGGTTATTGCAGAGCAAGATCTTGGCACATCAGTCTAACCATCCATTTTGACTACATTCCAATTAATGGTACTAGAATATTAAAAAAGACCACTAACAAACTGAACATTCTGCCTGCAAGATTTCTTTCCTCTTTCTTGTCATTTTCACTACCTGTTTGATTATGAGTCAGGTTTGCCAGAGAATTTAATGGATTTTTTTACCTACCTACTGAACTTTGGGGACAAATTCCTAACTGGTTCCAGTCACCTGAAAACCAAGCTGGCATACTATTCCCCCTTAGTCTAAAAGTTCTGTGACCTGAATCTTACTGATTTAATTTCAACTGGTTCTTATTTCTATGCTGGTCTCAGCAAGCCATTGCTAAAATTGTAACAATGATATTATAAAACATGAATGATATAGTGAGGCTGGGATTGTCTCACATTGTTCATAGTTAAGAACCTCATCTGCAACTATTTCTCCTAATAGATACATTTAAATTAAGAATTCCATGTGCTTTAAAACTACTGCAGTTTAGTTCTCGATAGATTTGTGTCTGTTGGTTGCTTGACTTTGGTGGCTCAGACAAATGAAGCCTTTACTGTAGTTGCAGTGTCTATAAGGACCCGGGTGAGATACGGATCAAGGAGTTAAAAATATTTTAGCACAGAGGTCATAGACATAAACGCTTATATGCCCAGGTAGGCATTATGAACATTTTTACCATAAGTCTACATAAAACCAGGGTAAAATAAAACTAAGCTGTGTATGTGGTTTTCCATACCATGGTTCCTAATAGCAGGGAATGGAAAGCTGGTTCGGGCAGGAGCAAGAGACATAAATAGAAGATGGAAAGGCTGTAGTAAGCAATAGCTCAAAGAGGCTGAGCTCTGCCTGCCAGTCAGTTTTATGAGTTCTCCTGATAACAGCAACAACAGCTTGCAAGCACATCACACTTACAGGGCATAGTCATAGTCCGCCTTGAACAGATACAAGCTTAACCCTGACAGTGTGAACTTCATCAATTATACTACAATGATAAAAATTGCCTCATCTTACCGTAGTACTGTGCAGATACGGAAGCCAAAGGTTGTGATTCTCTCATATACTACATTACTGGAGATGATATAAATAACTAAGATGGTTAAACCCCCAAGGGGTACATGATACTGTCCATGAATCCAACTGTGTTCCTCCTCCATTTTTTGGCTGACACCAATAAGAAAAGTCTAAAGCATGGGCAAGGCTTTTTTTTCCCTAGCTTCTTGGTAAGCTGCTCAGCACTATGGGATGCTGTCCCAAGCGGTAGTTAGGGAGGCCTGCTGCATTCGGGCGAGTTAATTACAGAGATGGAGGACAGCACGATGCCAAGTGGGAGGAAGGCTTCCCTCCAGAAATGGACTGTCAGCAGAATCAGGAGGGAATGTAATCAGTCATGGCTTGCCTTTACCATCCAAGAATGATCACAGATGTGGCTTTCAGCTTGCTGAATATTTTCCACCATGTGACTTCATCAAATTTTTGGCCTGTGCATGAAACTTTCTCAGATCTTCTCCTATATAGACACATGGTGCTTAGTTCTTTTAGAGGGCTCAAGCAGTTCTGTTTACTTATGTGGTTTCATTGTTCTAATAGAATGTTGAACTATTTTGGATTTTTGGTCACTCTCTCTGATTTAGGAAACAGTGGTCTCACAGACACGGTGGCTGATCCTGACTGTCGCCACATACACCTTTCTTTGAAGAAAATGTAGGAAGAGTGGTACCAGAAATGGTGGGAACTGCTGGCACATGCCTTCACCTACGTGTGTTGAATACTAGTTTCTGATGCTGAGAGAGGTTAGCAGTGGGGAAGGCGGCGCAAGTTGATTTCCAGGTGAGCAGCATATCTTCCTAGCACGAACAATAAAACTGGAATCAGTGACCTGCCTATAACCAGCTTACAGTAGTCTGGCAAACCACGGAGACAGACATATGCTTAGTATAAGCAGCTTAAGTCTCAAGGACAAAGCACATGTGCTGACACACAACTTACATTGCAGACACCTCAGCGTCTGAGCCCGGTGAGAAGCTGGCGAGATGTGTCACACAGGGCAGGCAGCGTGGGAGGGGGGTCGCGGCAGGGGCTCACACGGCGAGCTCTGCTCCCCCCACGGCCTCAGACCTGAGGGGGCACTGAGGGAGCACCGAGAGCGCCAGGGGAGCACTGAAGGAGGACAGAGCGACAGCGCCGGGGGAGCACTGAGGGGGAGCACCGGGGGAGCACTGAGGAGGGGCACTGAGGGCGAGCAGCGAGGGAACACCGGGACGCACAGAGGAGGCACGGAGACATCGGAACCTCCGGCCCCACTGGCCCCGCCCCCTCTCGGCGCACCACGTGTCCCGCGCGCCGCAGCGCCGCCGCCGCGCAGGCGCCGTGCGCGCTCCCGCTGCCCGGCCGAGCCCGGGGCTCGGCATCAAAATGGTGGCGGCCGGAGCGGGACCGGGAGGGAGCGGGCGGCGCTGAGCGGGAGGATGGCGGCGGCGGCGGATGGCCGGAGGTGAGGCACCGCGGGGAGCCGGGCCCGGGGGGCGGCTCGGGCTCGGTGTCACGGCGGCGGAGGGGAGGGGGCGAGACCATCGACGCCCCCGCGGTGGGGCTGGGAGCGCGCCCCGCCGGGCCGGCTGCGGGCGGCTCGTCC
>VWZG01003545.1:1554465-1624372 GCA_013396735.1 Grallaria varia
GCAGCCGCGGGGCTCCGCCGGGGTGCGGGCGGTGCGGGGTGGCCGCTCGGGCCGGCCCTCCACAGCCCCGCGGCCGTGCCAGCGCTGCTGCCCCGCCGCCTGCGGGGCCTCGTCCCGCTCCTCTCCCTACAGGTGTTACCGCGGTGTTTCTGGAGAAACTTGGAGGGAGAGCTTTGTAGGTGATCTGCTCGCCTATGCCTCTGGAATATTCCTGCTGCCAGTGGGATAAGTGCTTTCCTGTCCGTTCGTGTTTCTGCTTGCTCTCCCCTGCCATCCCACTGAGGCCTTTGGGTGAGAGATGACACGCGTGTCGAGTGCTAACATAAAATATGATAGTAAGATAATCAAATGCGTGTTGATACAATGATACTTCGTCTGCGTGAGAATTTAGCTTGGGCACTGTACCATCGCTCGAGGCTTTGCTCCAAACCAGTGTAACATAATACAGTGTTTGACAGATATACCATTGGGATGTGATCACCTCCAGTTTTACCACGTACTTCATGCTGTTTTCATTTAGAAGTGGAGAAAATAAAAACAGAAACTCAGATACAAAACTTGTAATGCTCAGAACTGTTTTTGAGGCCCTGAGAACCTTGAGGAGTTAAAGCTTTATGCTCTTTGTCTGAAAGATGTGAAGGTTTAGGGTGAGTCTTCTAAGGTTCTCCTTTATTGTTTCAAGTGTTTCATCCTGCTTCTGTATTACTATCCCTCGTTACACAAGGAGGTTTGGGGAGGGGAATTCCTCCTTAGATCCTTTTCTATTTGAACCTTTTGCTTAAGAAATGAATGAAAATATTTCTTCCTTCTCCCCCTTTGGCTGTCAGATGCCAACATAAAATTAATTCTATGGAAACTATTTATGTGGTTGTGGAAGAGAAGTCCTTTAGTAACATACAGGCTCTGTGGACCATGGTGTTTTCAAGGCAAGGTCTGAGTGTTCATTTTGTAGAATATCTAGATGAAGATAATGTATTGAGAAGCTATAACTTGTGACGTTTTCTCCCTTCCTGGAATAACTTACTTCTAACTAGTCCTAAGTCGATGGACCAAAGGATAATTGAGCCATTTAAGAACTTGCTGCTTTGCTGCATCTAATAATGTTCTGTAAATGTTACTATCTGTTCGTGCTTATATGTAAATATGTAACGAGTGTCTTAGTCAATCAAGTCTGTATCTTAAGTTACAACATGAATCTGCTGTTTGCTCACTTTTTATTTATTTAGATCTAAAGTTAGACTTGCATAGTTGGGGTGCATACAGGTAATCTTGGAAATAGAGTGCAGTGGTTTGTGTCAGATGTACTGCCGGTGTTTGTTTTTGTTCACTGGAGACGAAAACAGCTATTGAACCCTTTGTATTTCAGCTCAGCTGCACTAAGCATTGTTTTACTTGCTTTCAAATCTAGCCAATGTATAAATGGGTTTGACATTCTGATCTAATTTGTATGCTTAAACATACAAGGAGCACAGACACAAGTCATCTGGGTTCATTTACTGTGGCATTGTTGTAATTGTTGCTGTTTTAAATCCTTGCCTCTTACGTTAGTAAGTGGATTTTCTTCCTATGTCCAGATTCCCTTGCTGAGTCATAGATACAGTGGTGGTGTAATGCTTATAGCTGGCATGGACTGATTTGCAAAGAGTCATACATGAAAGAATAGAATTGTTTTTATAAGATCTCCTGGAAGACTTGTATGGACTTGTCATAGTGATTTTTTTAAATTTTTTTCACTCCTCTTGGTTTGCAAGCTTGTCTGAGAAGCTCAGAACTTTGTGTTGTGAAGGTATGTTGCTTCTGGTTAAATTATAGTAGAATGTTCTGTCTTTGCAGCCAGCTCTTTGAATTTAATTCAGTGGGACTACCAGAGCTTGATGAATTAACAACAAAATGTTTAGTCTTCATTTTGAAAGCAGCTTTTCAAGTTAATGTACATAATGTCAGGTTTACTGCTGTCACTGGTGACAGTTAACCTCGAGGCTTGTAGGGGATGAATTCTGGGCTGGGACAGTGTCTTCCTCTGTCCTGTTTTCCAGGCTGCAGTGGTGTTGTGGAGTCTTGGGGTTCTGCACGTGGCCAAATGAGGTGGGGCATTAGCCCTGCCCCTCCTGCCACCCTGAGGCTTGTTTTGTCTTGATATATCAGACCACATCCAAGGAAAGGAGGGTTTATTCCAATGTCTTAGATGTACAGTGATGACAAAGATAGTTGTGGCTGGCTGCCTTCAGAGACAAAAAGTAAGATGAATCAAAATAGCCTATTGATTTTTTCATATAGACTACATTTAGTTCACATTAATCAAAAGATCCGTAGGTAAACTGTGAGATTGCACTTAAGAAGTAATATGTTCTTAATAATACTAAAGAAAATCTTGATAGAGAACTGTGAGTTTGAGTATTAACTCTGTATCTTCTGTTTGATTTTTCATAACACATTTACATGACTTTTGACTTCTATTATCAGGTCAATGGCTTTTACCATTTTTTCACACACTGGAAACCTGGTGCAGAAACTTTATTGTACATGCAGTGAGGACAGGGAATCCTAGTTCAGATGCTAGTGTTAGATGATCTTCCAGTGAGTCTAGTTATTGCTTTGTTTAATTTCCTAGGTTTTTTGAAGAGTAAGTCTTGTCAATATGTCTTTAAATCTTCGGACAAAAGCTATTGCAGATTTTTAGAGTTCTCTTTTGTATGTTGGCTTACCAGCATGTCTGAACTCTAAGAAGAATTGACTGTAGATGCCGTGTTTGCTGATAGTCTTGCATTTGTTACCTATCCAGTTGTCCTGCGTATCTTCCAAGAAGGATACCAACTGTAATGGTGCTAGGACATCTGAAGTCCTTGCATGTTTTATGTAAAAACAGTGAAAATTGTGAGAGTAGAAATGGGCAAGAGGGAAAATGGACAGGAAGGAGTTGAATATCACTGACGGCATATGCAACACTTTTGTATAGCTTGGTTTCTGAAGTTCTGTAAAGCATTTTGCTTTCGTATTCTCTGACTGGTGTTTTAGTTTCCAGTGTTCAAGCAAAGAGACGGGATCATGTCAGAGGTTCACCTGAAGTCCCATATTTTCCTGTCCTTGGGACTATTGCAGATATTTTCTGGTTTTATAAGGATGCCTGTGAGGTTCTGGATAGATCCTTAATGGTAAAAAGTGGCTTAAAAGCTTGTACTCCTAGCTGCTTTTTCCCTGCATCTGCACAGTTCCCTCTGTTGTATTGGTCGAGTTGTTTATGTGCTGTCAGTGTTTCAGCTGGAATAGTTAATTTTCTTCCTAGTAGCTGGTACAGTACTGTTCTTTGGCTTTTGTATGAGAATAACATGGATAGCGTGCTGAAGATTTAGTTGTCGCTGAGCAGTGCTTATCCTAAGTCAAGGACTTTCCAGTTTCCTGTGCTCTGCCAGTGTGGAGCTACACAGGAAGCTTGGAGGGAGCACAGCCAGGACAGCTGATCCAAACTGGGCAAAGGGATATTCCATACCATAGAACATCACACCCAGAGTATGAACAGAGGGTAGTTGGCCAGGAGGGGACAGACACTGCTGGGGGATGAGCTGGGCATTGGTCAGCTGGTGGTGAGCAGTTGTATTGTGCATCAGTTGGTCTTCTTGGATTTTATTTTATTCTTTTTGTTGTCTCCCTTTTCATTACCATTATATGATTATTATATTTTATTTCAGTTATTAAATTGTTCCTATCTCAACCCACGAGTTTCCCAGTGGCAGGGGTGAACTACAACTGTAGGGATGCCTGTGGGATTCTTGATAGATGCTTAGTGACAAAATTGGCTTTAATACTTTCAGTCCACAGCTGCTTTTTCTTAGTTTCTGCCCAGTCTCCTCACCTGTGTTGGTAGAGGTGTTTACATGGCTTCACTCTGAAACATTGCAGGAAATAGGTCTGTCTGAAAAAAACCCACTAAAGCACAAAATAACATCATATCAGGTCCCTCATCTGGGTCATCATATTGCCATGGAAAGTCTGTTTGCTAGCACAGCTTAGGGGAAAGGTCCGGGAGGCAAAGGGGCTCGGGGCGAAACTGCATTGCCTGAAATGTGTTGGATTCAAGTACATGCATAGTTAAAATGTACATGCTTAGTTAAATTTAAATCTGATTTGTTTGCTCCATTGGGTGTAAGCGTTCAAGTTTACACCAAACATTACTGAATGTGCACTTTAACGACTGGTGGCCTCGCAGACATGTTCAGTCTGTTGGGGATTTTCTATAACTGTGGGTTTAAACTGGTTGTTTAAATGTTCAAATATGCAAGAAAAGATTTAATGACAAAAAATTATTAAGAAGAAACTTCCAATAAAGTGTGGAGGTGTACTGTTTGACGGCAACATCTTCCAAAATCAGTTTCTATGTTTCATAGTTATCTTCTACTGATCTTTTGTTTTTCAAACTTGATATTCTAATGCAAGCAGTTATCTGTATAAATGACTGATTGTTTTGTAAACCCTATTTGTTCTTTGTCCGCAAGTTTTATCTGAACTCAGTTGTCATACTGTACATTGTGCATGGCACTCAAACATCATATGTTCAATTTTTCCTGTATTAGAAAGACTGGATTTTTTTGTATTCATCTTTGCTTTTCTTACCTATCATTTCCTGTTTCCAATCCACTATAGTAAATTGTAAAGGGTAGAATTTAATTTTTTTAAATGTCTTTTAAAGAATCTTTTTCTAATGCTGCTTTTACTGTGATTCCCTGTATTAGTAAAGTGGCTTTCTATTTCTACTTTGTCCTCTTTGATACAGTATTATTTCAGTGTGATAACTTGCAGCTTTTAAGACAAATCTCTTTTTTCCTAGCATCACTTCAGATCTTCGGTGTTATCTAGTGGAAAGTGCTTCAGAGAGATCAAGCTAGTTAATAGTATGCAAGATTCCTCTAATTTGGAAACCTTGTCCAAGAGCTGTTAAAAGTCAGTTTCAGGATAACTGTCAGGACATTTTACACTTCTACTGATGGTAACAGTGGCTGAACTCAAATGAGTTGAAACAGCAATGTCATAGATGACTGCTGCTTGGTCTTTTAGATGGGCATTTTATTTTGTGACCTAGTACTTGCAGAAGCTCTGTGTGATCAGTATTGCTGCACAATGTATGTATGTGCTTGCATGTGTGTTTTAGACTGTAGTTTGGGTCATAGCAGATTTTTCTTGTAGTTAAGCACTGAGATTTTAATCAAGGTTTCGGATACAAAGAGCAAGAATACCAGTGTCTCATGAAGGCATTCAACATTAGTAAAATTATACCTATTTATATGCTAATTGAAGTGTTTTTTGAATGACCAGGTAGATTGTGTTGTGTTAGTGAGAAGCTGAAGTGCTGCTTTGCTTATAATCTGCTAGCCCAGATCTTTGTACTGCAGTGAAGTATACAAATCACTTCTGTAATGGATTGGTTATTCTAATTGCTTTAAAAATAATCAGTATTAGTGACAGAAGTTCCTTTTCATACCTTTTTTCTCCTGACCCCAATATTGGAAATGCTGCTTGAGAGCTGATTAAAAGGCATTCTAACATAACAGTGCAATCAGAATGCAACAAGACTGTATCTTGTGGACTGGTACTCCCTTATTCTTTGATCTCTTTTGTTCTTCTGCTTTAGCTTTTTTCTCATGATGTGTCTTGATGTAAAAATGGGGGGGAGGTTGTTCTTTGGCTGTTGGAACTGAGGAACTGGATTTGCGGTGGATTTGATGATTTTTGACTTTTTCTAGGAAAATGTCTTATTTAAAGCCTTCCTGCTGCTAATTATAGTACCCATCCGCATAAATTTTGTAGTGTTTAAGATGAGGTTGTGCTGAAGTACTTTTTACATGTGGGGGCATTTAGACGTTTATTCTCATGTACCCAGATGTCTGTTTCTTAAAATACATGGAAGGTTAGCAATCTCTGAAGCTGCTTGTGATACTTAGCTGAATGACCAGATTTCATCTTGTAGGAAGGAATGTAGGCATATACACAGTGGAATTTTGTATTACCTTTAAAAATCCTGAATGAATCACAGACTAATCAAGCATGGGAATAAAGGCTGATGTCCTGTACCTTAGCTCATCCTGTACTGGGTGTCTCAATTTCAGATACCTCGAGTGATGAAATACATATAAAATGTCTAGAATGCAGGAAGATAATGTTAATAGGTTCTTGGATTTCTTTAAAGTCATTCTAGTTGTGACTGCAGCTCCCTGAAATACATTGACTAGCTTATGCTGACATTTTAGGTTGAAAATACTTTTGTCAGTCTGTAATGAGGTACTTCCAAGAAGTTTTGAAGTTGGTTATTTATTATGCTTCAGATATTAACAAGGTAGAAGAATGCTGAGTTGACAAAATGCACACTTATTCAGTGTGGTGATGGCCTTGGTAGTGGTCTAAACTGTGTCAGTACTTTACAGCTCCTGAGAGACAACAGTTATTACTGGTGAGCTGGATGTAAGCACCATTAACTTCTACAAAGGAATGTATGTAACAGCAGTGAGGAGCTGCTACTCAGTCCTTGTGAGTCTCCCCACCCTCCCAATGTATCAAGTGTCTCCATCACCTTTGCAGTTTATTTTTGTGAGTGTTTTAGGGTATTAGCTAATGTAAATTTTGGATAAAAATGTGTGTTTACTGCCTCAAATTCTCAAATCCTAGCTTGGCTGATTTTTCTGGTTTAGGGGTTTTTTTGTTTGGTTTTTTGTTGTTGTTGTTTTGGTTTTTTGTTTGTTTGTTTGTTTTGTGTGGGTTTTTTTTTTTAATAGCCAAAGATAATATTTAAGAGACTAGCATGGGTCTGGGGGATTTTTTTTTTTTTTAATAAAAAGAGACATTATTTGGGTCAGAAAGTACCCCCTTCTTTTTACTTGGTCATTAAAATCTCTGTAGCGTTTAGTCCTTCTAACAGCATTTCTGGAAACTGTGCATTTGGACTTGAATGTTAGAAATGCCCTTCTAACACAGTAGAGTTGTCATACAGTGTAAGATTACCCTATCTAATAGTATTTTGTAGTTCTAGGCAAAAATTTGAAGTCTTGGTAAGCACTGGTAACATAACTCATTTATTTCTGTACTCAATTAAAGCTGCTTGTCTTTAATGCATTTAACCACAATCTTTGATGCTATAGCCTGGACAGTTACTACTTGAAGTTGGTTTCCAATCTTAAATTACAAGACTACTGAAAATGTCATTAATCAGAAATATAATCTTAAAAATTTTCCAAAATATCTGTTCATACTGCTTGGGGCTTTTTCATTTTAAGTAAAATAAAATTTGTCTTGTCTTGCTCTCAGTTTCTCAAGACATTGAGTTTTTCTGCTTCAAATATCTCAAGTAATTTTGTTACTGCATAATTTCTCAGTTAATTATTGGCTCAAAATTTCCCATTTGGATTAATAGACTTGTGCTAATCCAGATATTTCCCTACCACTGTCCTAGGCATCTACTTTCCTTTCTCCATCTTCCCTTCTCTCCTTATTCTGTTTGTAGCTACTAACTTACTCTTCTAAAGAATTAAATTGGAAAATGCCACATTTTGTGTCTGGGTTTCAGCTGCGTCAAAGCCCAGTTGTATTAGGGCACTAGCAATCTTCAGCAGTATTCAGGGTGCTTTTATTTAAACATCTTGTGAATCTGGAGTTTCATCTTTGTTTTAAATTTGGATGGAAATGGAACTTGCCCTTTTCCCCCCCACATTTACAAGATTAACTTGTTTCTTTGTTACAATGAACCTTTTATTTTAGTCGGTCTGAAAACTGATCTGAAAACAGATCCAGCTTAAAACTCCCCCTATTCATGGAGTATGAATGGAGAGTTGAGTGGGAATGATCATCTAGGTAGAGAGGGAAGTAAGATATCCCCCCCCTTCTCCCGCTCCCCCCCACCACAAAAAAAAACAAAACAAACCCAAACAAACAAAAAAACCCCAACCAACCAACCAAAAAAAACCCCAAAAAACAAACCACCCCAAAACCCAGAAAGCTTAGTTTCGGAGGGTTTTTTTCTATATATTGATGAACTTCTCAAAGAGTGGAAGGCTAAAAGGAGGTTTGAGAAGTACAGTGCTGTCTAGCAAAATATTCCCCTTCTGCATTTTGGTGTGTCTCTGAATGTGAAGGAATAGTAGTATCAAAGACAGTTGTGGATAAGAGAGAAAGATAAAATTTGACCTAAATTTACATTAGGAGCAATGGGTTGATGAACGGCGTATCTCCTCTAATTAGTGCAATACAACAGACCTTTGCTTTCCTTCTGAAACTTCTGTTTGATTTCTTTGAAAAATCTATTTTTCTATTTTTTCAATGTTTTGGGACAACTGAAAAGCTTCAGATCTTGTTGGGGGGAAAAGGAAGAGTTAAGACATATCAACAGTCTGTTCAAAGGGCACATTTGCTTAGCAAGTAGTTAAAAAATACTCCTTAAGTTCTACTAACTGTACGGCATTTAAAAATCTGCATACATGATGTATGTGTAGATATTGCTGAATCAATCAAATTAAATGTGTACATGATTGGTGCCTCTCTTCAGAAACAACATGTCAACATGAGTGATACTCTTTTGACTGTTCTGTAAAACTTGCATGTTCATGTTACAGGACAAAAAAGTGCTTTGGAAATGCAGAGAGCGCTTGTTACAGGAAATCTGGAAGACATAACTTCCTTTTCTTGCCAAGGGGAAAATGTAAACAAAGCTCCAACTTAATTGTAGACTAAGTCTGGTTTTCTGACTAAGCCTTTCCTTCCTTAATTGATTGTTTTTATCATTGAGAAAGTATATTTTCTGTTTCATTTGAAACAAATTTCTGTAGTTTTGGGCAGGACACCTCAGTTTGTGAGAATTTAGCTCTTGCTGCACTTGCATGGAATCTAAGCATAGATATTAATGAATGTAACTATTGAAGCTGAAGTTACTAGTGTAACTTTTGAGGGTTCTGATAGGTTGTGTAAGGATCTGAAGATTACTTGAGGGGAGGCATTGCAATACTAGTGTATTTTGCTACTGTACATGCTCTCGTGTGCATGTACTGAAATATCTATCTTCAAAATGTCTTAAATCCTTGAAGTGTATGGCATAGAAAGATTTCTTGGCATCAGATGTTATGATATAAATGTTAGTTCATGAAGTCAGTGTGGCTCTTAAAATTTTCTGTTGAAGTTAATGAATTTAAATTGACCTTATAGAAGAGTCCAACCAAAGTAGAAATCTTTCAAATGTGCAAGCTTTTAAGTAACTGTTAAAATCTTAGTATATACAGATATAATTGATTTATATGAACTGGTATAAGATCATCATGCTAGTTGGGGATTTGTTTAAAGTATCTAAACATAAGGAAAATGGTGTGTGGATTTGACTAGAAATTTCAGACTTGCTCAGGGAGGCAGCAGTCCATAAACAGTTTACAAGCTCTTGAATAAGTCAGTTGTTGTACAAATACTGTGTGCGGTGAATTTTACAATTTGATTTTTTGTATTGCTTCCTGCTTCAGTGAGCAGAATAGACTTGGGAGTGACTGCGGGTGTTACAAGACAAGGGGAAAAGGTGAGTGTCAACATTGAAACTGGAGCCTCAGAAACAGTGCCTGCAAAGGAGGACTGTACTGTGCCTGGGGCCAGACCCGGGTGACTTGTTAAGACTGAGCCCAAGCTCAGAGAGAGCAAAAAGGATGACTACAGGGGTATCGTTTTGTGGAGTTGTGAGGCAGTTCAATCGGAATAGTCTGCTGTCTTCATATTGACAGCTATAGGTTCCTGCTCCAGTTGTAGTTGCCTGACAGACCAACCTGCAAGAACTCCCTTTCCCTGTCTATTACCTGTCACCCCCTCCAGCTGTGCGATGATGGATTCCTCATTGGAAATTACTTGTTCTGTGATTATATAACCTCTGTTTGTAGTGTGAGGGGAAGCAAGAAAATCTCTTGGCTGGATGGAGCAGTAGAGTGAGTACAGTTCCCCATTAGTTTGACTTCAGTGGTAGTGTCAGATCACCCTGATGTACTTGTGAAGAGCTGGCAGGCAGCAAGTCCTGCATGCATAGTTAGCTTCTCCCCATCAGAAGCGGAATTCACTATGCTGAGGGGAACGTATTAAAATGCACATAGCCCTGCCTTTCTTCCCCCCAACCCCCAACCCCCCCCACATGACTAATACCAAGATGCATATATTCTGGCACTGCAAATCTAAAATCTTCCAAGCCTTCAAAAAACCACCAGCCCTCATGGACCTCTTTAGAAGTGATGGCTGCTATCTGAAGGGTTGTTAGCCAAGGCCTAGTTGAAGAGAGGAACAAACTGCACAAATACAGAGCAAAATAAGTACAGGTCAAAGGAACAGCAGTCAGCTAGATAGATGCAGTGAGCGCTGCCATGGTGAATCCTGGTGGTAGTTACTGCTGTCTTGTTGGCCTTTTTCTGCTAAGACTGCCCTTGCTTTTCAGATGATTTTTCCTGCTGTTGATTTTTGTAAGAGCTATGTAGAAGAAACAGTGTATTGCAAGAGTTATCTTATAGCTGCCCACTTACATTAAGATGTTTACATTGGAAGTGGCTGAATGAAGAGAGAGACAATGTTGTACTTCAGGTAAGAGGCTGTTGCAGCCACACCAAAGGATCAGCTGAAAACAAAACATAGTGCTGTCAGGACTTACATGGCTTCCCAAACATCTGCTACAATGAAAGGGGACAGGTCTACCGTAGGAATGAGTGCATGGGACTGGCAATGTTAATTTTTTGAAAACTGCAAACTGAGTATTAGCCAAACTGCATGTTGCATTTGATTGGGGGGAGCAAGTAACCTTTTCTTGCTGCTCTTCCTCTTTTGGTGACATCCTTTGAATTCCTTGGGTCATTTTTTAAACTGATGCAGGGAACTAACTACACTGGAGAGGAAAATGTCCTGGAGAAGAGAATAGCCTTGTTTCATTGCTGACACATTGTGGAGGAGCTTTGGGAAGATGGTGGTAGTAGCTGTGGTGAACACTGCTGCTGGAGAAATGTGCATGGAACCACACTGTTGTTGAAACAACATGGTTTTGTGTGCACCAAATAAAGCATTTTGAATCCAGATTGGAACTGTATTTTGGTGGGATCCAAGATGTCTCATGGCACTTAACTTATTGTCAGAACTGTTTGAACTGTAACTGTATTGAGTCAATTTTATATCTATGACTTAATGTTTTCTTGAATGAGGAAAATCAGTGTTTCTTTAATAGAATTCCTGATGTGTCTTATGAAATAACTGTACCAGATTGCCTTTTGAGTTCTTTACCATGCCTTTCCATGTTTCACCTTCCAGTTTTTCTCTTGTAAGTAAATGAACTCATTAGTATGAAATGTGTGAGAGATGATGCTGGCAACTGATACTTTGAACTTTTGTTATATCAAAGAGGAAAGGCTGAGTGGGTGAAATGTGCTGTTGTGTGATGGCAAACGGATCCATGGAGAGGATGATGTACAAAACAAAAAGAATAAGGGTGTGTTAAGGCATGGAGTGTAAAGAAAATTGTTTTAAATATATGTCAATATCAGTAATAGCTTTTCTTAGCCACAGGCAGAGGTTTTCAGTTAAAGTAGAAGTGATGTGAATTGTTCCACTACGTATTGTGGTCAAACATCTTGGAAGCTTGTGCATAAAGGAAGAGGACTGTACAGAAACAACAGTAATGAGGAATGATGTTCCGAGCAATAGAAACACCACAAGATGTTGTTACTGATACAGTGGCTGGCTAGCAGGAGGATTGCAGCCAAATTAAGATAGAGGTAGTTTTTAAACTGATTTATTAACAGAGGTCACCCATATGTGAAGACTGATCAGTGTGTGGGTCCAAGACTTTCTAGTCTGCTTTGATGTTGGGATGTTGGAGCTATTGTTGTGAAAACCTCAAGCAGCGTCATCACCAGAGATGACTAAGGCTGTGGAAATTAATAAGAGAACTAAAGCTGACTGATCAAAAGGATGCTTCTTTGAAGATAAATTGAAAATAATGTCGTAAGATAGAATGGGTGCTTTTTGCTTACTTATGTAGGTACAGAGCACAGTGTCTCGGATTGTCTCATTAGTAACTAAGGTACTCTCAGAGGAAGCATGTTCTGAGAGGAAGTGTGGTGAATGTAACTGCAGTGAATTTACAAGCACTGTTGTTGACTGGAAGCTCCTGCATCCTCATTCAGAGTAAATGGCTTTCTGTGGAATAATTGAGCCTGGAGAAAAGAGAAAATGTCTGCAGTACAAGGAAACTGTAGAGTATATAGATCTTGTGTATGGTTGGATTTCGAGCCAAGATTTCCCCATCTTAGTAGACTTAGTAATTGAAAACAACATGTGTTGTGGTTGGGTCACAGCTTGAGCAAGAGGAGAAATTCCCTTTCTTAATGAGACAGGGATTTTTGGAGGGGCACTCTCAGACTAAAATCCCACGAGTGGGGAAGACTGCAGAGAGGGAAGGCTGCCTGCCCTGCTCCATATGAAGCACCAATCTTGTTGACAGATAAGGGGTATGTGAATAGAAAGCCCCTTAAATAAGCTGTATAAAGGTGGGACAGCTTGATGTAGAAAGTTACTTTTACTTCACTTCTGACTTTTCCATGGTGGAAAAGGAGCAGATGGGTGATGATTTTGCTGCAATAAAAGACGGGCAGTGGTCTAACCAGACTGGTATTTGACCCTGGTATCTGAAGCTGTATTTAGCTGAAATTTCCTTGAGTTAGGCCAATTCCTGACAAGACAATCAAGTGTTGGAACTTTGATAGAAACTAAAACACCAGAATACTTTAAGAAAAGGTCTGACCTTTTTTTTGAGGTGGTACTTGTGTAATTTGGAGGTTTTTTTTTCTATCTCAACCAACTGATGTGTTCACATATATAAACCAAAGAGTATTGCCTGTTCTTAAAAAACAAAAGTGTGTGAGTGATTTATCACTCAGAAGAGGCCTTTTGAAACACATTTATACTCCTCAGTCTGACATACTATGATACATTCTCTGTTGCAGTTATTCTAGATTGGCTAAAATTAATTATCTTCATTTCCGTGTAAAAGGACATGTTCATACCTAATTGTTCAGTGATATTGATCAAGATTTGGTAGATAGAATTTCTCTGATTTTCTTGCAAAGTAGATTTAATGACACTTTGTGTCTAAATCAGATAATGTCCCTTTCAAGTTAACTTGTGACAAGTCATTGAAGAATACGTGCTGACATTTTACTTCAAGAGAGTCCTAGAGGGCAATGAATGAGTTTTTACTAATTTGGCTGAAAGAAATGTTTTGAATTCATCTTCAGGAACATTATTTAGGTCTTTCACATGAATGTTATCAGAATAGGCTTTAGTAAATTAGTGTGTTTTTTACAACCAGCCAGAAGGATCACTTATGTACAGAGATCAAAATTTGTTTGCCAGAATGTGAAAACATTTAAGTTTCTGGGGAGGAAGTGCCTATTCTGTGCAGGATTGTACTGCCATAATTCAATTAGTCTGTGTGAGCTTTGTGTGTTTGGATTTTTTAGGTGCTGGAACTTTTTTGTATTTAGAGGAATATAGCTATGTTAATGTCCCATGCCTCCACCCTCCTGTGTTAGTGATTTGACCCGTCACTCCCTATTGATGACATTATTTAATTACTTCTAGGATGTGACATGTTCAGTCATACCAGGAATTGCTTTGCTGATCATCAGAGATCCTACTTTGAACACTATTTGCAAAGACAGCATGGAAAAG
Source organism: Grallaria varia (assembly GCA_013396735.1). Taxonomy (NCBI): domain Eukaryota; kingdom Metazoa; phylum Chordata; class Aves; order Passeriformes; family Formicariidae; genus Grallaria; species Grallaria varia. Next base: position 1,568,173 of record VWZG01003545.1, read on the forward strand.
AGGTTTTGTTCCTGTATGTTCTGTGTTTTTTCAACTGATGTAATGCTTCTTAATGTTTTCACTTTCTGAAGTATTCTTGTCTTCAAGACTACACACATTTGCATGCTATCCGAGTGTAGTTCTTTTAACTTTCACTCTGATCCCCTGGAGAATATGTTGAAAATTAGTATGGATTTTTTTGTTGGTGGGTTTTCCCCCCTTGAAACTCAGTCCTATGATTCTCAAGCAATCTAGAAATAAAGAACCAGGACTGTTGCGGTGGTTTTGCCACGTGTATTTTGAAAGACCTTGTTAAGGGAGAAGTATATACTTGACGAAAGTGCTGGAAATTTCATGCTTAACTTGAAGAAAGGGTTCTTTGTGATAGCTGGAACACATGATTCTCGGCAAAGCACTAAGCAATGCAGTCGCTTTTGTAATCTCATTTTATCTGCTTTTTCTTGCCCTCTTGAGCCTGTAACTGCTGATGTGGCTTAAGTTCTGGTATTTTGCTTACTGGATTTTCTTTCTTTCCAATGCAGTAAATCATGAAATAATACAGATTCGTTAGCCCAAGTAATGAAGACCATTATCCATTCCTTGGTTTTGTGCAGAACTAATCCAAACCAGAACCTTTCAGCTGTATCAGCTGCATCTTACTATTATATCATCCAGTTACTTTTGAATGATAAGGATTGGTTATTTGACTGGATTCTAAAAAGGAGTCAAAATAGGCTTTGCACGGATTTGCAAAGTGTCAGACTATGTAATCAGCCGATCCTTCAGAATTTCAGTTGTTTCCTTTTGACAAGGAATTACTTGCCAGTTACACAGTTACTACTAGGTATGCTGGCCCATATTCATTCAGTCCTTTAGTGTTTGCACTTCCGAGGTGAGAGATTGGCCTCTGCCCGATCTGAGTATGCCAGTATGTCTCTTGAGTGCCTCGTTCATAGAAAAAGAGGAAGGTCAGGACAGGTAATACTCAGTTCTTGTCAGCTCTTCTTCCTTGGAGAACCGCTTTCCAGCAGCGTAGTAAGAAAATGAGGTAGATGTTAAATGCCTATCTGATCCAGCAGTTGGTACTCCAGCCACAAGCAACTTTGTCTTCATTTTCAAGTGCTTGGCCCTTTGGATGTTCCTGGCTTGTGATTGCTGTAGTGGTACTGTGTAACAACCGGCATTGCCTTGGCTGGCTTTGGAGATTCCCCGCTGGATGGGAACTGTGGAACTGTCTGAGCATGGGGATGGTTCCTAAATCCCATTGTGATGGCTCGGGGCTCTGCTGGAGGCAGGATCAGGATGTTAAGGCAAGCTGGTGGGATGTACCTTGGAGATGATAGAAGGGGTCTGCTATCACAAGTTCTTTCTCTTTTAGTTTTTGATCTAACTTATCTTGGTAGAAATAGGCTTGTCCTTGCTAAAATTTATTTCATGTGTTTCCTTAGTGAAATTGGCACTTTTTAAAAAGGTGGTTGATTTTTTAAATCTTTTTTTAATATGTACATGCACCCCCCCCACACACACACAGCCCCCATGTACCGGTTTATTGCTGAATATGATAATTTCATCTTGCATTGCAGTTTTACTTCCCTGTTCCTTGAAAAGAACTGTTGGGGCAAAATAGAATAGCATTTTTGGTCCAGATAAAAATCTAAGCAGACATGAATAAGGGGTGTTTGTTGTCGTTTACTCAAATAAATTTAAAATGTGTTAAGTAAAATGAAAACCTGAAGTACCGTGTTGGTACGACAAGTATGTACATGTACTCAATTATAGTGTCCTACTTTGGTTTTAGTATTGTGTTATTTCATAATCCTATGGCAGTAACTCCAAAAGAAATACAAAAAGGTTTTAAAATTTTACAAGGGAAAAGTCAAATGGTTTTGGTTGTAAAACATGTTGTAGCACTCCCCACCTTGCCCTTTATATTAATTGGATTCCGGTGGACTATGGGAAGTTTTATACAATGTTTATATTGAGTGAGGACTATAAACAAAGTGTCACTGCTACCCAAAGTCCATTCTGTACACAGTCTTTTTGTTAAATCAAAATTCCCAGTCCAGGAATTTCTGGCTGTCAGCCCAGATACCTCAGATGTAAGTCTTCGTAGGTTCTTAGGATTTTAGGTTCAATGTGACAAGTATTGAGAAGACTGAGAAACTTATTTCAGGTACTGAAACTTTTAACTAGATTTATGTTTATTTTTAATTCTATTCTGAGTATAATCTGACAGTCACTTCTGTGCTTTTGGGGATTTGGGATGGTAATTTTAGCTTCTAAAGCTTCCTAGTTTCATATAACACACTTCATGTACTCCTTCTGCAGTACAGGTTTTTTCAACCAAGCTTTGGCATAGTTTAACTTTTTTTCCTGTGTACCTGTGTATGTACATAACATGCGTCTTGTGTGCATCACTGCCCTCAGCAAGAGATCTGTTTCAGTAGGTCAGCAGATGTTGAATTTAGTTTCATTTTGATAATGCTTATGAGGATGCATGCAAGCTTTTAATAAAAAGGCAAGGAAAACTTCATCTGATGGTAGTTTTTAAAATGAACAAAATTCCATGGCTGGGTTCTGAGGCTAAAATGTGATTAAAAAAAATTCTTCAGATAAACTGAAATAGGGAAACTTTTGGTATGCAGGATAACTTCCAAAAGGAAAGATGAAACTTATCTTTCCTTTTGCAGCTAAAGTTCTAATTGTTTGTGATTTGGAGTTATTTCTTCGTTTTTATGTTCATCTTGTTTTCCAATTGTGTTACACCATGGGAAAACAGCATTCTTGACTTGGCATTTTAGCAAAAACTGAAGTGTATTGACATTTGTACTAAACTCAGCAGGTTATGTGCTAGACTGTCTTCTGTTCAGATAGACTCGGTTTAGTGTAGAGGCTGAAGTGAAAACTACGAAGCAAACCAAACAAACAAACAAAAAAAAAGGTAGCTAAATCCATGAGTGGTTCAAATACACTTTGCTGTTGAAAGATGCAATCCTACACTGCTAACTTGTTTTCATGTTCTTTCTTTATCCACCTGTGCTAGCACAAGTATTCATGTGATGTCATAACAAACAAATTAGGCAGCTGATACTGTTTAAACATTTTGTTTAGGTTGGGTTTAGTGTGGGTCACTGTATCTGCGTCACAAAGTATTTGGGACAGAACAAACAAGGTAGGAAAAGTGGATATGCGAATGAGGAGAAGGCAAGGTTTCCTCCAGAACTGAGTTCATCGCTGGTGGCAGCTTAAATTATTTGGGAAACACAACATGGGTTATACAATATTATTACATTGGGGCTCAATGCACTGTTACGAACTACAACACACTTGAATTCAAGATGCAAAATATTCTCAAGAAATCTGCCTGCACATGCATGAGCAAGCAGTGTGTAGATGTTACATATTTTAATTTAGTGATGGAGTTCATTCTGCACGATGTGCTACAATGTTGTTGTGGTAAGCGTCTGCATAAAATTATTTTTTATATCATGTATTTTAAGAACTTTTTATGATGTTCCTTTTTCAGGTAATTTAAATCCTGGTTTGCAAATTCAAGCATTGCCTGCTAATGGTATTGCAACAGTTATATATTCCTTGATCACATTCCTTCTTTTGGACTGTGGTTGTTGCCAAGTGGAAGGAGGTGAAAGGTATTATTAACTTCAAACCTGAGACTTGGTTAGGTATATTGAGTGCTTGCTCAAGGATTAAAAAAACAAACAAACAAAACCAAATCACAATTTTTATTTTCTTTTTTTAAAATTCTCTCTTTTAGTTAGCTCCTGGACTCTTTCCTCTATCAGGAAAAACTGAAAACTATTAGTAGATAGCTAATAGAAGAGTTGTCACACCACAGCTGAATGCAGAAGAGGAAAGTTAAATCACAGTGGCATTATTCCAGGACTCAAGTACAAATGAACTAAGTCCAATTTTAGCTGAGAAAAGGAAGGTTGTTGAGATATCTACTAAGGTTGTTTTATTTGTGAGAGTTAGCATTTAAACTGGAAGGTCACTCTTACCTCTGCAAAGTTTGTCCTGCATGTAACTAATTCTGTCTGGAAATTGACACCACGCTTAAGCAACCTATTCTGGATGGGTATGCCAATCACTTGGAGTGCCACTGTTTTAATGAAATTATTTTCTAAGTGATTTTTCTTAAATCAGTGGAGCTTTGCGTTTATGAAAAAGAAATCTGCATCCATATGGATTCAGTTACCTTAAAATAGCTAGCTTATTTCTGCAGAAGGAAGAAAATGAGTACATGCATTGGCTAAGACTGATTCAACAGCTTGTGTTTGCTGGAGTGGTACTGCCCATTTTGCATGTGCTTTGGTTCTGTCTTCATCCTGAGTAGGCTCCTATTCATGTAGGATGTATTTTATCTGTGTTTCCTGGTGTGTAGCATGTTGAATCTGTGTGGAGACAGGTTCAAGATTGTATGCAATTGAGGTGACCTGGGCACCTCGCTAGGGAGGGCAGGCACGGGAGCTCCCCCTTTCTCATTTACAAGCCTGTAGGGTGGTGGGGTTATGGTTGTGTGAGCAGCAATTCTGCCCGTACATCACGTCTAGTGTGACGGGTGTGGCTGCTTTTTGAAAGCATCTGATGTCACAGACCATAAGTGCCAAAAGGTATCATTTTTAGCAACCATGTTCTAAAGCTTCAAATAATTGGAAATACTGAATTCTTACTGTTCTTTTAGCCCCATGTCTGTGTTTCACCTTCGTGTGAATAACTACATCAGTAAGCCAGGTTTTCAAACCGTTCCCTACTCTTCTTCCTCATGTAGCCAGCCCTCAAATCCTGGGGCTTTTATTCCTCTTACCTCTCTCCCTACAGCAATTTGCAGCCTTTTCCTTCCTGGACTGTCTCTCACTTTCTTCTCCCCAGGATCTGCCCTGCATACTGCATTTCTTGACTAAGAGAGGCCAGATGTGCCTCCTCACTGAGAGTCACATCTCACCTCCCTAGCATCACAGTAACGCCCTCTTCCAAACTCCTCATGCTGGAAATAAAGAGAGTATTAAAGCAGGGAGAGGAGACTGGAGCAGTGCTGCAGCTTCCTTGAAACACATGCCTGTGCGTGTCATTTTCTTGAACAATTTAACATGTTAGAGATGTACCAAGAAAGGAGATAAATTTGGGAGCATGTAGCAAATACAGGTGCACCTGTGACAACACAGTAGAATTAATCTATGTGTTCACAATATTCAGTGGAGTCTAAAAAATTCTTTGTATAGACTTTACCTTTGTGTCACTCGCTCTTATCTGCATGTTTGCATTTTGGAAGGGGACACATGTTTGGTAGGCAGTCGAACTTCTTCATGTGGTAACTTTCATTAGGCAGTATTAATATTTTAGCACTGCCAACTTAGGAATAAACTAGAATGTGCTTGTTTTATGTTTAGCAATGAATCCTTGTTCAAATTACCTCAGAATCGACTTCTTAAAATGTTTTTGAATGTCCAATAAAAGATTCAAGGAATGCTTAAAAGCCTTACTTTTATTATTATGAACCTACTTCTAGATCTTTTCCAGCCTAAATTTGAAAAGCAGTACTGAATGAGAACTATATAAATGTTCTGAAATTAAAGTCCAGCTAAAAGCAGTGATAATGGTATAACCTCCAATGGGATTGGCTTATTTTGCTTTCTGAATCAATGTAATTCAATCTAGGGTATATATATAAACATGAAAAGTGTGAATAAGTATGAAAAATCTTTCCCGGTACAATCAAAGGAGCATATCTAGTCCAGACCAACTTCTACTTGAAGATTTCTTAGCTAGAAGTTTGATAGCTGTCCTGTTCTGTGTTACAATTTGTCATACTGATTTATGAATGGTTTGGAAAATTACAGGTTATTATGGAGAAAAAAGTAATTTTGATCTTAATTTTTTGTTTGAAAGATTTTAAACCATCCTGGAAGTGTTGGAGGTTTTATTTTACAAAAGTGCTATGTGCTGGAAGCTTAGTTTATTTTATCTAAATCACATAATGCTTACTGACAAACAAATAATGAAGTACCTAATTGTGTTTTTGTTCTTCAGAAATGGAGGAACAGAATGCTGGACCTGGAATTGAAGATTTATAAAGGATTATGGGATTATACACTGAAGAGCCAGCAGGCGGAATGCCTGAGTGACTGAAGAAAATGGGTGCTAATGCATCTAACTACCCTCACTCGTGTTCCCCAAGGGTAGGGGGAAACTCACAGGCACAACAGACATTCATAGGTAACTCTTTACAGTTATCTTATCACTTACAGAAATGACTTGCTGGGTTGTGCATGCACTGGATTTGATTTGCTTGCAAAAATGTTGTGTAGAGCTTTTATTTTCTAGGTCACCAGTTTGAATCCATTCAAGCTCAATCGTGCATGAAATTCGGTACTGTCCATCTGTTTGGCTTATGTATGCAATGACTTGATCTGCCATTTGCTAGTAAACAGTTGCCAGGTTACTTAAATAAAATAAGTGGAGGCATTTTTTATAATTAAACCATGCATGCTAATTTTCCCAGTTCAAAAGCAGTTGCTTTGTTTCCATTTTCTACTTCTCTTCCTCTGATTTTCTGTGAAACTATGCTAGAGCATATAAAACTCTTGATCATCAGGATTCATTCTAGTATTGGCAGTGTCCAGGTGAATTACTTCCTTATTGCTAGAAGGGATGTCTCTGATAATAATCTTATTAAAGTAACAGTCTTGAAGACAGCTTTTCCTCCTTTTCTGTGCTTTTAAAGGAGGAATGGGAGTACTTACTGTCCTAACAGTATTATTTACAAGCAAGGACCTTGCTTAACTGGAAACATGGGCTGAAGTGCTCTTAGGAAATTATTTTCTTATTCCAGTCATAACTGGGGCAGGCATTACCTTTATGTGTTTTTCAGTCTAATACAAAAAGACTTCAATGGAGATCTAAGTGCTGTCACACTATAAATAATAAATAGTTATGTTATGAATCTAAAAGAAGGCAGTTTTTGAGAAGATAAATATTCCTTAAAAAAAAGAAACCAACCATGACAGCCTGAAGAATGATCTTAGCAGTAAATAACATCAATAGTTTATAAATGCTTTTCTCCTTTATGCCTCAGCTTGCAGCACTGAATAAGTAGTTATTGATATTCAGTGTTACTTCTGTTTTAATAGTCACTGAAAGCACAGTGATATCTTTAGCAGAGGAAAAAGTGACTTGCTTTGTAAATTTCTCTTTTGTCTTAGCTTTTGTGGCACTCCTTATTCAGATCTGTGTAGAAGACAGGCCACAAACTGTTATATTTAAGGACCTGTACTCTGGGAAAAACAGTCCAGGTGTGCTGTCACAGCATCTTAGGGAATAACTTCTAGTGCTAACATCACGGATATCTGTGCTGTAAAGTTCCCTTTAAGGGTTTACATATTTTCGGTGTATCATAGCTAGCCATAAAAGGTTTGCCCCAGTTTACATATATACTTTCTAAACATCACAGCTAAAATGTTTTTATTACATGTCTTGGTGTTTTTTTAATCTGCCACTATATTGAGTTAAGGGAAACACTTATAGGCCTGGAAACAGGCAAATCTGCATGCTGAAACACCTTTTGAGCAGATTTGAAGAGGAGAGATTTCCAAAGGCTTCATTGAATTTCCCACAAACTTTCTACATGGTATGTCCAAGGCTTAGTTGATACTCTTTTATTAAACTTATAATAGAGACCCATTATGTAGTATGTCACAATAGATTTACTGCCCCCCATTGCCTATGGAAAATTGTGATTGAGACTGTTTTTGAGGATGGCCTAGGGAAGGTGTGTTCTTGTCTCATCTTAGACAAGGCACATGAGTGGTCTGGGTGAAACTCTGGCTGAAATCTTGTGATATGGGGTTCCATGAGTGTGCCACCTGGATCACACGTGTGCATCTCTTCTTCTTGCTTTGTGACACTTGGCTCTTTCTCATTTTGATTTTTGCTTCAATGATTGGTTTGTGTAGCTGTATCTGTAGGAAATAGATGTATCCTAAAACTGATAGCTGAGATTTTAATCACTTGTCAGAATAATGATGTTTTAATGATAGGATCAACTTTTACAGGTTTGGTGTTTTTGTGGGGTTTTTTATTGTATTGTGGGATGATTAATATGTAAATGGCATTAGATTGACTTACTGCCCCAAAGTAAAACTGGGGGATAATTAGTTGTGGACGTGCTGCTTTACCATTAAAGCACTGCACTGTATTACACTGTAAATGGAGGGTGAATACTGAAAGTTGAGAACTGGTCTGACAAAGCTCAGTAGTTTCATAGTATGAGCTCTTACTGTTAGCTGACTTCACGATGAAGTTGCTTACAGTTTACGAAGAGAAGATAAATCAGTAAAAATCATGTAGTGTGCTTATTGTAAAAAAAAACCCAAACCTTTTGTTTTAGCAAAAGCGTAACAGTCGTTTCCTTGCTGTTTTTTCTACAGCATTAAGGAGTATTTCACACCGTTTTTTTAGGGTGGTATATCTGTTCAAGATGTTTGTTTTTAAATAGAGCTCTGTAATTAGATTTTAAAATGTGTGGACATGCAAAAGACTAAATAGATCCAATTTTTCATTGTTAACTACCCAACTAGTTTCTCTTGGTAGTCATCTGTTTCTGTAATTATTTACCTGCTCAAAGCTAAGGTATGGTCTAGGGGCATGAAGTAGCTATTGCTTTTGAACAGCATTTATTAGATTGGTGCATTTTAGTGTAGAAGTGGGGAATAATTTTTTTTTCCCTGCTTCTAATGCTGCTGCCTTATGAAGAAATACAGGCAGGTCAAAAAGGTTCTTTTCCAGACTTTTTCTTTGAGGAATCTGGAGCCACCAGCTATTGTGAACCCAGAGAGGCTATGCTGGTGAATCTCTCCTTCTGCCTCTGACAGAGCAGTTGTGTGGTGATGCTTTTATAGCAGTGTTTTATGTATTTGTAAGGGTTAATAGCACTGTTTGCAGTACTTCCAAAGCTAAGTCTTGTAAGTAGCTCAGGGTTCACAAGGCTTTGAATGGCGTTTTAGTATTTTGTGGTGATTCATGTGCAAGTAATACCTCACAGCAGCCTTCAGGGAAGAAAGAAATTGAAACTTGTGGTGCCCTAGTTTTTCTTCTGTAGAATGTAAAAGAATGTTCTGCATACTCAAATTTGCTGTTAGAATCCAAAATACTTCAAATAGAAATGAGCTGGTGTTCTCTTGGAGCAGAATCTGTCATTATAGAGAGCCCAAAGTGCAGTTATACTTTTATTGTGAAATGTAATTGAGACTCTTTAAATGAAGCAGAAATTCTAGACTTGTCTCTATCAGCAGGAGGCTGAATTTCTCCTTTTCCATTGTCATATCTAGTGTAGCATGTGGAAGGAATTTTTATGGTGGATTTTGCAGCACAGCTTCTTTGTTGAAGTTGTCTTGAGTTACTGCTGTTCTTTTCATTTAAATGGGTATTTTTTTCATGTCTTGAAACTTCAGTATGATTAATAACATGCTGCATGATCAAGCAAATTTTGATGTAGCTTAGATGCCTTTCTTTAAATAAAGCAAAGTTCCTTCCCAAAGTTTTTGCTAGTAGATGAATCATATAACCACTGTGTTGCATGGTTTGTGGGAGTTTTAATTAGCTTGGCATAAAAGCCATTGTATGAGTTTACTTAGAGTTATTGAGGCTTAAACAATAAAACAGTTTACAGAAACCTTAGGTTGCTGCAGTTGTCATGCTCTCAAATACAACTTTGAATTACTCTGGTGTCTTTCAAAGTTTAAGAAATACTTGTTTGGAATAATGTGGTAACTAAAAGCACAGTATTTTGACAGGCTGGCCCACAACATCACGGTCAAAGTAGCATAACAAAACAGCATCACAGGAAATCTACCTGAAAGAAGTGGAACTGTGGGACTGCAGTGATAGAACAAGTTGTGAAAGGCCCCAAACACTCTCTATGCTGGATGTGCTTTGAGCTTAAAAATAAAAAAAGGCAACAAGTAATGGAGCTGAGCAAGTGTACTAATGGAAACATGTTAACTATTCCTGACAAAAAATGGACAAATGTTATTTCTGATGAACCTGTGATTCTTACTGAGCTGTGTGCCGTTTGCAAATCTTTTTTTCTCGTTTCTTCTTTGGTCCAGAAGTAAGAGTTGGGTTTGTGTGCTTTCTTTCGTCTTTTGTTGTCATGTCTGGGTTTCCTCACCATCTGGCTTAAAATGTAAAGTTCTGTAACTAAACTTAAATTAGAAAATAATCCTTAAAAAGAAATAGAACTATCACGTTAAAACTGGTTTTAACTACTTTTTTTGCTTACACATTACTTTGGTTTTCCATTACTTGTAGAAATGCAGATTCTAATTACTTTTTTCATACTAAATTGCTGTCAGTATTAGTATATATGTAGCTAGGCTCAAACTGACAGTCAGCAAAGGCTCCTTTAGCAGAACACATTATGTGTGTAACACAGTGTTGAGGGGAATCAATTTTTTCTTATTTCATTATATGTTTGGTTCATAGCATAACTTCCCTACAAATGATTTTTGAGGAAAAAAATAGTTATGTGTATACTTTAATTGTATAATGCTCTCTTCAAATGGGAACTTTCAGAATGCATTAAAACTTCCATTCTCCATATTCTTTTTGATGATGAGTATGCACAAATTAACATCTGTAGTAGAAAGGAGCCCATTTTATGTGTTTGACTTTGGCATTACTTGTATATCATATGACAGGATTTTTATTTTTTTGTGAAATTTGCACTGAAAATAATTAATTGTCCTCAATTTTCCTGAATGTTTTGCTACTGTGTTCTTTCATTTTATCTTGTGACTATAACTATCTGATGCGAGGGATGCTTTTATTGCTGAAATGACACTTAATCCCAGAACAGATTTTGAAAAAGCCTTTAAAGGGGAGACCTTCTACTGAGATCATACTAGTCTTTAAAAAGTTAATACAAGATGCTTTTAATATTATTACCACAGTCTGACCAAACCAACAAAAAAAAAAAAAAACCCACCTGATCCCAAAAACCAGCAAACTATAAATGTTGTAGATGAAAGAACAGAAAAGTTTTGTTCTTAATAGCCAAAAAAGGCTTCAGTCAGGTTTTCAACTTGTCAAATTATCTGATGGGAGGAGAAGGAAAAACTGTGACTTGCAGAGATATTGATGAGTATTTAGGTGTTCTGGACCTTCCTTTTAAATGTAAAGAATAAATTTTCCTTTTTGCTTTCAGGGACGTCATCCTATTCTCATCAAGGTTATGGCTGTGAATCAAAGCTGTATAGCCTTGACCACGGCCATGAGAAGCCTCAAGACAAGAAAAAGAAAACCTCCAGCCTTGCCACCCTCAAAAAGAAATTCATTAAGCGTCGGAAATCTAGCCGGTCTGCTGATCACGCCAAGCAGATGCGTGAGCTCCTCTCGGGCTGGGATGTCAGAGATGTGAATGCATTAGTAGAAGAATACGAAGGAACATCAGCCTTAAAGGAACTTTATCTACAAGCTAATTTAGCAAGACCAGAAGCCAGAACGCTACAAAAAGACATGGCTGAACTTTATCAGTACAAATACTGTACTGATGTAGACTTAATATTTCAAGAAACTTGTTTTCCTGTGCATCGTGCGATATTGGCAGCAAGGTGTCCGTTCTTTAAGACGCTGCTTTCTTCCTCACCGGAGTATGGGGCAGAAATAATAATGGATATTAACACAGCTGGCATAGATATGCCTATGTTTTCTGCTTTGTTACACTACCTTTATACGGGCGAGTTTGGAATGGAGGATTCAAGATTCCAAAATGTTGATATTCTTGTTCAGCTTAGTGAAGAATTTGGAACACCGAATTCCTTAGATGTTGACATGCGCGCACTGTTTGATTATATGTGCTACTACGATGTGGTTCTTAGCTTTTCGTCCAACTCTGACTTAGTTGAAACTTTTGGTGGAAGTCAGAACTGTCTAGATGAAGAGCTCAGAGCTCACAAAGCTATTATTTCATCACGGTCTCCATTTTTTCGTCACTTGCTGCAGAGGAGGATACGAACTGGTGAAGAAATCACAGACCGAACTCTGCGAACTCCAACCAGAATTATATTGGATGAATCGATCATACCAAAAAAATATGCTAAAGTAATTTTGAACTGTATGTATACAGATGTGGTGGACCTCTCAGTTTTGCACTCTAGTCCTTCGGTGGGCAGTTTAAGTGAAGTTCAAGCTCTTGTAGCCGGAAAACTAAACATGACTAGGGCTGAAGAAGCTATGGAGCTTTATCACATAGCACTGTTCTTGGAGTTTAACATGCTTGCACAAGGTATGTAATATGGTCCTTGCTATAAAACATATGACCTTACTAGAACAATGTTTAGCTATTTTGTGGTATAAGTGTGCTTATTGTCAGCTATCAGTGGCTGACAGTTCTTTTGGCAAAGGAATTTCCTTTCTATCTAAGTTGTCAATAACGCATCTCTTTTCTAGGGGTGGAAGAAATGCCATGTAAGAGCTTTTAGTTGTACGATGTGTTGTCGAAGCATGCTGTTTGTGTCAAATATGTATAATTGGCCTTGGTATCTGATCCTTATCTACTTTCTGTAGTCCATTTATTTGGTGTAAAGTAGAGGGATAGGATATTTATTGGAAATATTCAGGCTTGTTAGGAAGTGTCCCAATATGTTAACAAGGCTGTAAACTTGAATGATTATTTCTGTAGTTTATGTCAAAGGGGGTACACCAACCCTTCAGTCTTGCTGTTGGAAGGTAAATTTAAACATCTTAATTACACTCTCCCAGGTCTTCAATATGTGCTTCTCTGTGTACAGAACTGAAGTCAGTATTTTCAGACATCAAGTTTAGAAAGTTTTACTAGTTCAGGATGTGAACGATCCTTAAGAATAATGTATCGCTTGCAACTTCCTGCACATGAAGGTTTGCCAGGGTTATTGCAATCTCTACGGTGTCAGAGCACTGATTGGTGTACTAATGGTACCTCTTGTGATGTCAGGAGCTTTACCTGCAATTTCATCAGTTGGTGTTTGAACTATTTAGTAGCCATATTATACATAATGGGGTATGGTGGTGAATGAGAATTTTACTTCTGAGCTGAGAAAGGAACTCACAGATACATCAGCACCATGATTTGTTTAAGCTTGTTTAATTTTTTTTTAACAAAAGTAACTTTTTAGAGTAGATCTGTATATCTGTAACTTTTAGTTGTCAAATTAAGTTTGACGAGACTGAAACTTTATAAACCATCAAGTAGATTTTGGTAAAATAGGAAATTTCTTAAGGAGCAGGTGTAAGCACTGCAGAAAGACATCATACTTATTCTCCTAATAGTTATATGAAAGTGAGAGTGATAAAGATATGGGAAACTAATAAAACTGCTGCAGCTCATGCAGGGTTTGGCCCTAGAAAGCTGATTTTCAGATGATGCTGAAAGTTGAAATAACTATGCTGCAATAAATTGGCAGAAATTGAAGGTGACATTTTTTCTGAGGTAACCTGCTACAGGATGCAATTGAGCTGTTCTTAGGCTCAGAATCATAGTGTCATAGAGCAGCCCAGGTTGGAAGGGGCCTCAAAAGATCTTGTCCAACCTATTTTTGTGAGAAAGGGAGCATAATTGAGATTATCTAGCGTTTTGTCCAATCACATCTTGAAAACCTCCAGTGATGTGGACTATACTGTGTCCCTGGGGATGCGGTTCTAGCAAATGATTGTTCTCATTGCAAAAAACATCTTGTATGGAGGTGTCTCCCAGTGCAACTTGCATCTCTTGCCTCTTGTTCTCTTCGTGTGGTTCCTTGTGAAGAGAGAACCTCTGTCTTCTTTATAGCTGCCCTACAGTACCTAAAGGTACTGGAATACTGTGATAAGGTCCCCTTGAGCCTTCTCCAGGGAGAAAAGACCTAACTTCTTCAGTTTTTCCTCATAGGCTGGGTTCTCCAGCGCTTGGATCGTCTTTGTAGCAGTGCTTCCGACCCTCTCTGGTCTATCTGTATCTTTCTTATTGTTGTTGCTGTTTCCCTCTGAGTACACCTAGAAACTTAATGTTGAATGGAATGCAGAAGGAACTAGATATGATAGTTGAACTATGGTATTAGTTTCTATGAAAAATTTACGTGTTAATAGTGCTTGAGAACAACTCAGACCAGATGAAAGCGAGAAAGGAAAATGGGTTGAAATTAAAAAGGTGGTAAGAATATACAGTTTCTCAGTTTTGGTGCATTCACATATACAAGTACAAAACTGAGGGAATTTGACTGTGTATGAAACTCTCAGTAAGACACTGAATAATTATGCAGTGTTTCATAAATGAACAGGATGTGATTCTTTCCCTCAGACTGAAAACCTGAACTGGAGCGACTGTGATCTGGGGGTGCTCTGAGGAAGCAGTGTCAATTATATCAAAGCAGATAAGCAATGGCAGAGAACTTTGAAGAGAAACTTAGGTAAACTTACAGACAGAAAAATGGCTTTTATTTTTTTGTGTTAGTAAATGATGAAAAACAGAGATTATGTTTTATTTGATGCTGAGTTTCATTATTCCTGCTCACTTTAAGCAGAGCATACTTGGATCAGTGTGTCCTAAACTGGCACTCTTTTCAGTAAGGCACTACAGAATGGTGCTGCTCTGGAATATATATTGTATGAGTCAGTGGTAACAACATCTTAACTTTTCTCTGGAGGTTTTACCCCAGCACTTCCTCTAGGAGAGTAAAAAGAAGGGCAGCAGCAGGAGCTGCTCTAGAATTGCAGCGTCTCAGCAGCATGCTTGGGTGGCTGGAACCAGTAAGTGCAGCAGAGCAGGCTCAATCTTGCTGGCCCTCTGGATGAACCAGAGCTGTAGTGTTTTGGGGGTGGTTATTGGGAGGATGTAGAGGAAAGTAGTGACCTACAAAGGTATTCTTCTTTCCCTAGTAAGTCTCTTTCTGACCACAAAAGTGGTGAGGTTGAGGGGTGGAGCAGTTGTTATACAACAGGGAGAAATGCAGTAAAATTAAGCAAGTGTTGAAATCTGTTATATTGTCAAATACTAGCAAATATCTGAAGGGGTGCCAAATTTATATTGAAATTCTAGACATTAACTTGAACTAATTAGGATTTTACAAATCCATGCTGCATTCCCTAGCTGCAGGAGAAAGTAGTAAGCACTCTGTAGAACATCTCTATATGCCAGTGAAATCAGAATTTAATAGTTTCATACTTCATTTGCAGAGTTCATGTTTAGGTCATTGGTACTGTGCAGACACAGAAGAATTGTTCTGGCTATAATATTATAATCAAAATTAAAAGGAAGCTAATTTGATCAGGGAAAACTATATGCCTGCACTTGAATGAGATCACTTAACCAAGTATGTGCACCATTCCCCTGTACTCTGCATTGGTGAGGCCACACCTTGAGTACTGTGTTCAGTTCTGGGCCCCTCAGTTCAGGAAAGATATTGAGGTGCTGGACCACGTCTAGAGAAGAGCAACAAGGCTGGTGAAGGGACTAGAACACAAGTCCTATGGGGGGAGGCTGAGGGAGCTGGGGTTGTTTAGTCTGGAGAAGAGGAGGCTTAGAGGTGACCTCATCACTCCCTATGATGCCCTGAAGGGAGGTTATAGCCAGGTGGGGGTTGGTCTCTTCTCCCAGGCAGTCAGCAATAGGACAAGGGGGCCCGGGCTTAAGCTCTGCCAGGGGAAATTTAGGTAGGATATTAGAAAAAAAACTTCTTTACAGAGAGAGTAATCAGGCATTGGAGTGGCCTGCCCAGAGAGGTGGTAGATTCACTGTCCCTGGTGGTTTTTAAACTGAGGTTGGATGTGGCACTGAGTGCCATGATCTAGTAAACTGACTGGAGTTGGCCCAGGGGTTGGACTTGATGATCTCTGAGGTCTTTTCTAACCCAATCAATTCTATGATTCTATGATTCTTGTTTCTGCACTTAATTGTAGCACCTTGTCCTCACTGATTGTAGTACTTAACATGAGGTAGATGAGAGATCTCTGTTCCAATAGTATCCCTCCCTTTCCCTGATTTCATAGCTAGCAGACTTCTATGCTGGAAGCTGTCACTCTAATGTCTGACTTGTAAATGTTATGAAGAGTGATGCTGCAGGAGACAGCATTGCGTTGGAGACCACTGAGCAGGTGGTTCTGGTGAAATCCCCAAGCTTGGACCTTTGACAATGTTTTTCCATTCTGTGGTGCAGCAGATATCCAGTTTTGCGCAAGTGCTGACTGATCCCATCAGCCAGCTTTTGCAGTAGCTTATGTCTTAAGTTTCTTCTCTAGATTTCCACGCCCGCTGGCACAAGTTTTTTGTTGCATTTCACTCATGCTAGCCAATTGCAAACTTGTTAAAGCTTGTCTCCCTGGTTTCCTGGAAAATATTTTGGGCTCATTATATGTTAAAGTCTGGATACACTTTCCAATTCATTTTGCTCACTTTTACTGAGTTTTGGCTGGGTGTTTTTAACTGAGTGTCAAGTGAAGTGAATGTATTTTAAAGCTTCTGATCAACTGTTTTTATTTTCAACAGATTTTAGTTTGATTTGTCTTCAGGGACCTCTCTAAGTATCCAGATGTTTTAATTTTACTTCAGTTTCAGCAAATGATTCACCTTTGACTATTTACATGGAAATTTTCCCATTCCTAACACAGTGATACTCTTTTTTTTGACTATTGTAATTTAATAGATAGTTTCCCTATGATGGAATCAGTGATAGTATGGGCATGTGCTATGAATCTTTACTGTCCAAGTAAAGCAGGACAGCTTTATTTAGAATGTGCTCTGCCTTCATCTTGATTTATTTCAGCTGAGGATGGTCACTTATTTTCCAAGAGAAACTGAAATGGATCTTTGAACAAACTAATTTGAATAAGGGAACTAATGAGCAAGCATATCTTGTCAATAGAGCTGACCGTACCGAAACCCATGTGTACCTAACAGAGGCTGCTATTGGGGTTCTGTGGTATTTGTTAACTGTCAAAAAGTGAAGTTCTTCACTTCTTTCACAGAGCTGTGAGGATCAGAGTCCTTTCCAGGAGGTCTCAGTGCATCCCTTACTGGAATGTTTCCATGCTCTGCCTGCCTGATTCTCTGCTCTGCTCCAGCTTTTGTGTCTTCATGCTACCTTCCTGCTCTCTGTCAGATCTATTGGTGTGATCTTTTTTAACACGTTGACTCACGAAGATTGAGTTTAAAAATCACTTGCTCCTGCCTCTTCTGTAGCAAAGTTATTGAAACCAGATCAGTTCCCTAGTCCTGTTCATCACATGTTGTTAAAATAATCCCTACTTCCAGTCATGCTGCACTGCCATATCTACTGCTTTTGCAGGGACACTTGACTTCAGGTATCTTAATTTTACTAGATAGCTATATTAAATACATGAATCCTCTTGGCCCTGTTGCCCACTGTTATGAATAGTCTCACTGAGGTGGTGGTACAGTATGTTTCTCTGTTACAGGCATTTGCACACTAGGCCCTTATAAAATAGTCCTGCTGGGAACCTTTTCTGCCTGCTGATTCCAAAAAACTTTCTAAAGTAAAATTGACGAAAAATAACTATATTTCAGACTTTTTGCTTTGCTTGTATTTTTAGGTGTTGAGTTTACTCTTGACAAGAGCTCAGAAAATTTATTCTAAAGCCATATTCAGTAGCGTAGCCTTTGATCTAGAAGCAGATATTGCCTGACATCAAAAGTATTCTTTATCTCAGGAGGACTGAAATACTGAAGTGCCAGGAATCCCATGGTAGCAGTATTTCATACATGTGCTCAAAGGAACTAATTTGGCACTTATAACTTTGAAATAAATGGGACATGAATAAGTATATATTAATGTAAATCATAAACTCAAAGAATGGTTTGAGTTGGAAGGGACCTTAAAGGTCATCTTGTTCCAGCCCCCCCTACCATGGGCCCGGACGCCTTCCACTAGACTAGGTTGCTCAAAGCCCCTTCCAGCCTGACCTTGAACATTTCCAGAGATGAGGCATCCACAACTTCTATTAGAACCCATTTCAGTGCCTCACTGCCCTCATAGTAAATAATTTCTTCCTAATAGCTAATCTAAACCTTCACTCTTTCAATTTAAAGCAATTCCCCCTTGTCCTTATCCCTAGTGCCCTTGTAAATAGTCTCTCTCCAGCTTTCTTGAGTTTCTTTAGGTACTGGAAGGTGGTCTAACGTCTGCCCAGAGCCTTCTCTTTGCCAGGCTGAACAGCCCCATCTCTCTCAGCCATCACAGTCTTCAGAGGAGAGGTGCTTCAGCCCTCTGATCATCTTCATGGCCTTCCTCTTGACTGCTCCAACATGCCTATGTCCTCCTTATGCTGGAGAATACCAGAGCTGGACACAGCACTGCAGGTATAGTCTCAAGTAGAAGGGAGAATCCTGTCCCTTGACCTGCTAACCACACTCCTTTTGATGCAGCTCAGGACACAGTCTGCTTTCTGGGCTGTGAGTGCACATTTGCCAGGTTGTTCAAGCTATTCATCCACCAACACCCCAAATCCTTCTCAGGGCTGCTCTGAATCCTTTCTCCGTCCAGCCTGTGTTTGTACTTGGATTTGCCCCAACCCACATACAAGACCTTACACGTTGTTGAACTTCATGAGGTTTGCACAGGTGCACCTCTTAAGTGTCACAGTCACTCTGGGTGGCATCCCTTCCCTCCTCCAGCATGTTGACTGCAGTGCACAACCTGATGTCCTCGTTTCCAGGAGGATATGCTCCATGATCTTGCTGTGCACAGAAGTGAGACTGACTCACTTGTAATTTACCTGGGTCTTCCTTTTTTTCACTTTTTAAAAATGAGGATTATGTTTCCCCTTTTCCAGAGTGTGGGAATCTCTCTGAATTGCCAGAACTTCTTAAATATGATGGATAGTGGCTTAACCACCTCATCTACCAATTCTCCCTCAGGATCTGCAGATGCATTTCATCAGGTCCCATGGACATGTGCATCTTCAGGTTTCTTAGATGGTCTTGAACCTGTTCTCCTGCAGTGGGCAGTTCATTCTTCCAGTCCCTGCTTTTGTCTTCTGTGACTTGGGTGGTGTGTCTGGAGCACTTGCTGGTGAAGACTGTGGTAAGAGTTGTTCAGTACCTTAGCCTACTCCATGTTCCAGGTAACCAGGTCTTCTGTTCTCTTCTGAAAAGTGCTCACATTTTCCCTTGTCTTCATTTTAATCACCAGTGTACCTATAGAAGCTCATCTGACCTATTAATCTCCTTGCAATTATTCACTTGTACTCAAGCCTGAAATTATTGCTTAGGTTTTATACTGTGAAGACTGGAGAAAGCAGCAAGTGGAAAGGATCTTCCAGCGCAGCAGTTGCATTACAAGCTTATATGCAAGCATAAAGAATTTGACTGAGTTGTGCAACTGGGAACATAAAATTTATGTGCAAATGTCATAGTTTGCTGAGATACCGATCTGGTCACTGTTTCCAGGTTTTTCTTTCAGCCACCAAGTTCTAGGAAGTATATGGTTTAAATACTTAACCAGTGATGGTGGGTGCCATCCCTTTAAACATCAGCTCTTCCTCCCTCAGCACTTTGCTGTTCACATGTGAAGTGTTTCCTTCTGGTTTGTTCTGGTTAAGTTGGGAGCTTGGTTTCTGACCCATGGATGTTTTCTGTTCAAACTGGATCAGCTTTGCTGCTGCTGCTGCTGCATGTGCTGCTTAAGGAATGCTGAAGCCAGTCAAGGGCCATTATCACCTGAATGGCTGCAAGAAGCCAAAGATGTAGATTTGCATACAGATGTGGGTGCAGGTTTCAGGTTTCCTAAGTTCATGCATTTTACATATTGCAGGAGCAGAAGAGTAAACTCCTTTGCAAGAGAAAACTTTGGAGAGCTTTTGCCACCAATATTGAATTCTTTAAACATGCAGCGATTACCTTATATTTCTGTCTAAACTTACAGTTTAAAAAATCCATCTGTCAATATCTTAGAATGTTTAACAGCTTTAAAACAGCTGCGTCATAGTGAAAATGTTTTTAAATACTGCAAGTTGCATAGTTTCTGTCTGCTCCCTAATTTATTTTTTGGAGTAGCTGAATAATATGTTGTATTGGATTCGGCACAATGAGTTTTCACTGAGAAAGGGTGGTTGGCATAACACAGAATGCTGCCTGACCTAACCTTTAGATGGTATTGTATTTTCGCTTCAACAGTTGATCTGGAGTGCTGTGAAGTCATCAGCTTTGTATTTGAATAAAGCAAAATACAATACTGTACATATTAATAATACCATAGTAGATGTACTTTGAATTCAACCTTTCAAGGGTGGGAGTACATGAATGTTTTAAATTTTTGTGCTTGGAAAAATCAGCAAAGGGATTAAAGATAGCTCAAAAAACATACTGAACTCAGCCATATAATTCAGCAGTGTTTGACCACTATGGCCCATTGAACCCTTTATCTCCAGTGCTACTTAGGTGTTTTTTTCTTTTCTGCAAAACATTGACATGGTTTTATACCTGGTTTATAACCAGAACATGTGTGTGTCAGAGTTCTAAAATGTGGGAAATAGTGCACTTGGGAATTACAGTCTTGGCATCAGTTATCAATTAACTTAATCTGCTTTAAGTTAATTTTTTATAAACAATTTCAGGAGTAGATAGAAGAGCACTGAAACTTGGAAAAGCTAGGAACTTGTGGCATTCCTTGAAGACAGAGAATACAGTTCTGCCAGGAGGCAATAAATATTAATAGACTGTGAAAGTGCCTGCAACCAGAAGGTGGAAGTTGAACAAGATCCTTTTTTCCACAATACAGTTAGAGGAAAGTAGACATTGTTGGAGTTGCTGATTATGTGATAACCAGTTAAAAAGGTTTAGTTCCTGTTTGTACTGTGTAAGCCTTATGATTTGCTGGGACTATTTTTGTACTGCTGTGGAGAACCTAAATTCCAGTTGCCATGTCTCTCAAGTGTATGAGGTCACTTGAATCTGCCACAGATTGTTTGGTACTGCTGCCCTTCCTCCTGCAGTAGTGTCCTTGTTTCTGTTCTCTGTGCTAGCTGTAGAGTTTGTGCTATTGGGGATCTGATGTTGCTGGAAGCAGGACAGATGGAAATTAGTTGACTAGCTTAGTGAGTGGCCACCCAAGCACCAGCATGACAGAAGAGGAGGAGGTATGGAGTGTAAGAAGATGACAATCTATTTTAATATCACTGTACAAGAGGCTTAACTTCCATGACTGCTTCCACAGCCTGTGAGCATGGGCTGCCCTCTAAGGAGTCCTTGGCAAGTACAGGGCATATTTGCAGCTTTGGATCTGTAAGACATGGGAAAGAAGCTGCACAAATGTTGTCTTCCTTTTTTCCTTTCTCTTCCTATGAGAAGCTTGGTTAGAGCAACAAGGGTGCTTGTGAGACAAGCATCTCTGGATCTTTCAAACACATTGCAGTCCAGATTACCTACAGGCCATGCATCTGAACCATTCTTTACATGCCAGCAAATTCAAAAGGTATGATTCCTGGAATGGTCTCTTCTAATGTGACAAACTTAAGAAAACATTGAACAGCTTCTAGATTCCAGTTTGGTCTTAAGATGAATTCTTACTACTCTTTTTTTTCCTTGGTTTCACTCATTTGCACAAGTTTAGAGGGAAAGTCTTCACCACAGAATGAGTTAAATCAAGCTAAAAATTTTGTATTAAAAACTTTGTTTAATGCCACTTTTGCTGGTTGTTAAAGTCACTTAATTTGTCTTTAGTAGGTCTGTCAACTGCCTTGATCCCAAGCTACTAGCTAGAATGGTAAACATGGGCTATTTCTGTCTGGAAGGGCTGTGAAACTGCATTGTGGAAGAAAGGACTTGTTTGTAGGCAAGTATCCAGCAAAAAGAGTGCGTGGAATAGCTTCATTTGTCCAAATTGTGATAGTTATCTTTCATTTTTTTAGAGTCCAAGTGGAATCTCTGAAAGATACTAGTGGTCACAGAAGCTTGTGGGACACTTTAGGACACTACAAATGGATCCTGGGAAGACTGTTGCTGCCTGAATATTAAAAAAATACTATTCATAGGAGAAAAATGCTCTATTCCACTATGAAGAACTTGTGGCTATTAGATGACTACTTTTTTTGCCAAGTGGCTGATTGTTAAAGCACAAAAACCTTCTGCCAAAGAAGAAAAGGAATTGGATTCCTTCCATAGCTACAATTGGGTTGCCCCAGTTTATTTAGATGCTCAGAAAACACTTCAATTATTGCTTCATGCTTACTTCAGAAAAAATACTTCTAATAATCCTGCACTCCTGGCCCATTGCAAAAATTACGGGGGAAAAGGACTGTTTTATTTGCTAGTCATCCTTAATGAACTTTTCACCTAATCTTGTCATATCATTGGTAGTTTTGCAATAATTGGACTTGACAGAAGAATTGAGACTGAGCCATTGTACTGTTTCTATAAATCAACATTGCTCAGATACTTGGAACTGCATTTCTTATAGGAATACAGTTTTCTGTCTTTGCAAGGGCAGGCATTCTTATTTTTTTTTCAAAAATAAATGTCAGATGAAGTACTAGGAATGGCATTCACTTTGAGATGTCTCTGCTCTTGCAGTTTGTGTTTCCTGGGACTGATTTCAGGAGTGGGCTTACATGCTGCCTTTGAAATGGAGCAGTCCTTGTGTGTGATCTCTAGAGTTCAGAGGGATGGCACTCTCCACTGAAGTCAGCTTGCATGCAAACAGAATAACTGTTGTGTTAGGATTTGGCAGGACAAGGCTTAGTGCAATGTGCAGATAACCCTAAAGAATTGTTTCAAACAACGGTGTTTCTTATTCACGGGAGTCAAACTCTTCTTTTAAACAAATTGCAGCTAGTCACAATTAGCTTTCATTCACCCTGCCAGCTTTGTTGCTAATTGAATATTTTCCTTTCTTGAGCCCCAAAAAGGAAGACAGAGGGACTCGCATGATAAAGTCAAATACAGTGGGAGTGAGCCCTTAACTATTTAAGTAAAAATGGATCCTGAAGTGGAAAACTTCAAACTTCTTTACTAATGTTTGACATATGCTGAAGTATTTTGAGCTTTTTTGATGATAGGTTGAGCTTTGGGTGGTTTTGTTGTTTAATGCTGTTTCTCTCATTCTTAACCAGAACTTTTTAAGTCTTAAGACTTTATCCTTTAGGAATCTGGGAAATTGCCTGATCTAGAGGGGGCAGTTTCTCTAACCTGTGCCTCAACCCATGGAGTGTATATGGATTTCAGGATAGTTCTCATCCTCTGCTCTTATCTGTACCAGTGCTGACTAGGGTGATGTTCCAAGTGACTCCAGCCCATCTTTGCTGCCTTTTCACTCCTCACTTTAGGCTGGTGTGTGCCATGCAGCTTAGAGGTCAATATCTATAATAAGGCATCTGTTCTTACTACTAGTAGTAATGATAATATGTAACCTAATAGGAATAGATAGCTCTGAGAAGTGTGATATTGCTTCAGTAATGGTAAAGGACAGAGCAGGTGTGTTGAAACATGACTTGACACTCACCCCTTTGTCAAAAGCAAGTGTAGAGTCTATCTGGGGATACATGGCCTAGTGCTATATGTACTGCATTGTTCAGAAACGTGTGTGCTTTTTCTAGCCTTCTGTCAGTGACTGCATTGATATGTGGTCTTTCTTCTCTCAGGTGAATCAGGCATGTGAAAAACAAATCATCCAGCTGCTTGTTGAGGAAAGTTTGGTTTAAATATGTGCTGGTGTAAAATTTATTATTATCGGGGGGGTCAGATGTTATTCTCATCAATTGCTTTAGAGATTAAATAAAGAGTCTTTTCAAAACTCCTGAATAAGCTTAGTAAACTTTAATGGCAAAATATTGTTCTTACAATTGTGTTGAGATTTTTATAGTATTAGGTGAAAATATGTGTGTCTAATAGGGCGAATAAATTGATAACCGGTCATGTTTAAACTGTTGCTTTCTAGTACCTTCTTCTTTACCTTATTGTTTAAGGCTCCCTTTTCAGTGACTTTGCTCCTAAGGAGTAGCTCCTTTGACAGATTCCCTCCTGTTTGAAGTAGCTTGTTCACTTGTTACTACTTACTCCTGAATAACATATCCTTCACATTATTAGTTGCAATGGAAATGGAGCAAATGCTGTGTATTCTGTATGCTGGCTGATGTAAAAAAGTAAGATTTTTTTTTTAATTCTATAAATTGTTGTTACTGTGTCTTACCTGGATGCAATCAATGTAAAAATATGTAGCATCAGGAGATGCTACACAGATGTAGCATCTGTGTCTTGACAAATGTTGACATTACTGTGCTGAACAGTTTCTTATTAAGCTTAGTCCAAGAGCTCAGTAATGAGATACAGATCTCTAAACAACAAAGTTTACTTTTTAAATATCCTTGAAACTGAGAGAAAAATGATGATGTATAAAAAGTAAAGTTACAGTGTAAGCATGCAGCTCTGAACTGTCTGGGGACCTCTCATGGGCATAAGCACAGCTGTAATTTTGTGGCTGTAGTGGGTTGAGACTGGAATGTATAATTCTAGAATAGGATTTTTTTTCTGTAAATTGCTATCTTCATACTAAACCAGATGCATAAAGGAAATTCACAAAGTGCTATTGGAGACTTCAAGTAGTCAGCATTGTGGTACCTTTAACTCAGTAACCCCAAGTACCCATGTTTTCAGCCCTCCCACAGTATGTCTCCCTCATTTCTTCCAAATTTTCTCTATCTCCTTTCTGGAGTTTTAACTATCCTGTCTCTTCTTCAGAAGACATGTACCATGCGAAAGAGTAAATCTTAATGTAGCAGTGTGTAGTTTGTAGATGAGTCTGAATGGTTCCCTTCTGCTCCCCTGTCCTGGCACCCTCTGTGCCTCCCTGGATACCAGGCCAGCGTGGTGGCCAAGAGCAGCCAGCCACTGCCTGCTCTGCCGGTCAGATGATGTTTTGCTGCCCTCACCCTGTGCCTAGCAGCTGAGTTACCAGCACTGTCACAGCTTGTTTCTGCTCCTCCACATGCCCTGCTTCAGCAGGGTCCATGCCCAGGTGCTACAGATGGAAATCCCACTCTTGTTACAGTTTATAGGCTTCTGGTAATCTGCTGCAAACAAGAGCGACTCAGTTTCAAATCTGCAAGGTGAAAATGTGTTAAACAGTCAGATAACAAGAGGAGGTTCTGGTTGGACATGCCAGCAGACATGATGCTTCATGTGCATTTTATAGGTAAATGACTGTATAGTTGGAATCCTAAACCACTATTAAAATTATTACACTTTTAGTCAGAATTTAACCCTGTTTTCAACCTTGGTCTGTAGGGCATTTCTGTTTCTATTCTCAGTGTGAGTCATATAACCCTTTATATTACAGATTTATCCTTATATACTGTTCCTTCCGGATCAAAGTGCCTTTGTAACAACGTCATTGATTTTTTTTTGCCTTTGCTTCCTAGGCTGTGAAGATATTATTGCTGAGAGCATCTCACTGGACACCTTAATTGCCATTCTGAAGTGGAGCTCTCAGCCATACGGTTCCAAGTGGGTACATCGTCAAGCGCTACATTTCCTCTGTGAGGAGTTTACCCAGGTCATGACTTCAGAGGTCTTCTATGAACTCAGCAAGGACCACCTGCTCACAGCTATTCAGTCTGACTATTTACAGGTACCCTGCAATGCAGAATACAGCTGGTCCTGCTTGAAGCAGAATGTGTTATACTATGGCTAGAAACATGTGGGAGTAGCTGATTTTAAATTGTACATGAGAGTAGGTTTGTACACACTAAGCACTCCTTTTATAATATATAAAAAATGAAATTAAAGTAGGGATTAAGAAAACTGTTTTCTTCTTGGCTTGTAACACAACCCAAATGTGGTATATGCTATCACTTAGAAGTCTAATAATAGTTTATGAATGGGTGCAAATTATTTTAAACAAGGCATTTCTGAACCTAACATTTGCCTTGCATGTTTTTAGTTTTTAATAAAATTATATGGTGGTAGTAGTTTTGCTGTAACAACATACATACTAATTTGAGTCAGTGGGAGCTAATAAACTAGTAATCATTCAGAAGACTTAATTCATTTTTGTGGAGAGACAGAAAAATACCTTTTCTGACAAGTATGCAGAATTTTTTTTATTTGTGCTGGTCCTTTGGTAATTGTGTGTTTTTAGGGAGAGAAAATCATACTGACAGATAGAAAGCTGCCATTTCTCTTAAAGAGGAATATCTTTATAATGACAACCAGCCTTTTATAGCTTAGAGATTTTTTTTTTAAAATACTTATTTAAAGGATTTTTTAAAATTGCATGCATTCAGTCTTACCTTTTTCAAAGGGTAAAGTCTTAGAGACTGTTTAAAGTAGGGGGTTTTGTAAAGTTTTGTTTAGTTTAAACATTTCAGAAATTACAGTTAACAATACTGGTAATCTTCTGTAAGAATTTGTTATGACTCAGTTTCCTACCCTAGTTGTTAAGAAATTACATAGATAAATTTAACTTTTTCTATGCGTGATGTTTTTCCTGTAAGAACATTGAGTGATTAGCACATATATACAGGTATGAACAAAGCAAAGTTCTTTTATTTATAGCATTACCGAAAATCTTTCTCTTCACGTAGATTATAATTTAGTGGGGTTGATTGTTTTCATAGCTTTCTAGGCTGTGCAGATGCTGAATTTGTAGTGTTAACCAAAACACTCAGAGGTAGAACTGCCCCTTTTAATTGAATTCAGTAATTCAGATTTAATGCTTGTAACTTTCCATAGTAAATAAAATTTCTCCTTCTGTAGAAAACTTCTTTCCTCTTCTTAGGGATTCAATAAGTGACATGAATCTAGAAATTATGGTGAAGATATGAGTAGTACTACCTTAAAAATATTAGGAGAAAGTGCTTTGGTACAGTTGAGTTTCTTTAGAACTGTAAAAGACCAGTATATGTGATGATTTTTTTTTTTTTAATTTGTGTGTGTGACATTAAGCATATGCAGATGACTGACTTTCTCTTTCTACCAGGCAAGTGAGCAAGATATTCTTAAATACCTGATTAAATGGGGAGAACACCAGTTGATGAAGAGAATAGCAGATCGAGGTGAGGATCCTTTAAACCATGCAGTACTAAACCAAATAACCCAAAATTTATGAAAGTTCAATTTTGTGGGTAATGTGTAATTTAAGGAAATTTAATTACTTAGTTCATAGAATAGTCAGTACTAAACAAATGAACCTGTTTTATTTTACGTTTTCGTTCTCTAAAAAATGAGAGTACAGGCATTCTGAGGGAGATGGGATTGTTTAGCCTCAAGGAGGAAAGGTGTAGCGGGGACATATTAGCAAAGTCTGTAATTATCTAATGGCAGGAAGCAAAGAAAATAGAGCTACACTCTTCTCTTGGCACCTGGAACAATGTGAGAGGCATTAACTGAAATACAAGAAATTCTGTTTAAAGAGAAGAAACTGAAGATGGTCAGACACTGTAACAGGTTGCCCAGGGTAGTTATGGGATCTCCATCCTTGGAGGTATTCAGATCCCAGCTGGATATAGTGAGGGGCAATGTGCTGTACTCTGCCTGGGGAGATATGAGAAGAGGGTGGTGATTGTGGCTGGACTAAACTTCTAGAGGTCCTTTCAGCCTCTATGAATGTCTGATTTTAAGTCTGGTTGGTTTCCTGTTCTCAGAATTATCTTGCTTGTTACTAATTCATCAAAGTAAAAAAAAAAACCCTGCAGTATCTTTTTTTTTTTTTTTTTTTGGTTTATGAAGGCTTCTCACAATAGTCTTAGTTTACTTAGTGTCAGCCTTTTACTTCAGTTTGAGTATGTCTCTCCCACAAAAATCTATGGTGCTGAGAAACAAGCCAAAAATGGCATCAGTATTTTCCCTAAAGTAGATGTAAATGTATTTTTATGAGCCTAGATGCACATTGTTGCTACAGTGGCAACTTCAAGGGCAATCCTACCTGTTGAATATGGGTAGTAGGTTAAACATGTATTTCCTAAATAACAAATGCAGATAGCTTGTAGTTCATCCAGACTACAAAGTATCAATCACATAGTACAGCAAGAGGAACTGAAAGGGAAGAACCAGCCTGGGTCAAGTGTGACCGCTGCCTTTAGAGGGCTGGCCGTGTTTTTGAAATCCACTGTTACCGCTTGCAATAACTGCTTTGTCATGGACATTTTTTGTGAAATGCAACAAAAAGTCAGTTAAAAGATGTGCTTCTGGTGTTTCGAAAATAGGTTAGTACTTACTCAGATCAAGATTTTTCTAAGTGTTTGTCTTAAGGCACACTGGAACATAATGGAGCCAGTTAAACATTAACAAACTTGGACTGGGGCAGAAGCTGTTCATTTGGAGTAACTGCATAGCTTCCTGCTCTGTGGCATTCGTTAAGTAAACAGCACACTTCTCTTTCCCAGGATCATCAGATAACATGATAAGCAAAAGCAGAAATAAGAGTGATGTCAAGTCCTGTCAGATTAGGGCCAAATTTAGTCTAGTAATTTTGTCTAAATTCCTCAGTGACACTCCTGAGTTTGGAGCTCTGAATATGTGGTGCCACAAAGCATTAGAGGTTGTAATGAGCTGTGGCCAAAACTCGAGCTGCCTGAAGCAGAGGAGGATGGGTATGTTTGACAGGTTTCCTCAGAGTGAAGCTAGTCAAATTCAGGCTGGACACAATACCTAAAACACATATGAAGGCAGTTACCTGGGGAGGGAGAGTGACCTGAGTGTGTTGTACGTTGTATCTTGCAATCTCTAGGAAGGTACCCACTCCTGGCACAAATAAGTGTCTTGTGACCATGAGAGCTATTCAAATGGGCTTGGCACACTTGTTACTAGGGTTGGTTACATGAGGAGGCTTCAGGCCTTAATTTGTAGAAAATAAGTGTTTGAAAACTGGAGAAAGGGAGAGGAGCTGCAGGAGGGAGTCCTTGTGGGGACTGCTAGCAGGGAGGTGCAAGTGTTTTCATAGCATACCTCTTGATAGAAATTTACAAGCTTTACCCTAAATACGATGTTTTTATTTTCTACCTGGTTTACACTTTGAAACTGGCAGCTGTGCAAATGACCCGTGCTCATGTAAACTTACCTGTCTGTATGGTTGCTTCATATCAGATTTTAAGATGTGAAATAGAGTCACAGAATCATCTAGGTTGGAAAAGACCTCCAAGATCGAGTTCAACCTCTGACCGATCACAGCCTTGTCAACTAGACCATAGCACTTAATGCCGCATCCAGTTGTTGGTTTTGTGGAAGAATGCTGACAAGCACTGTTGATTTAAAATGAGAATTTTCTTTCCTTTTCTATAACTTCCTGTAAGTCCTGTAACTCCCACTACTCTAAACTTTGATGTAAACTTAGCATTTCTCATTTCTTCGCACAGAGCCTAATTTACTCAGTGGTACCGCTCACAGCGTGAACAAAAGAGGTGTGAAGAGAAGAGATCTTGACATTGAGGAGCTGAGGGAGATCCTGTCTCCACTTTTACCCTTTGTCCGTATTGAGCACATCTTACCCATGAACAGTGATGTACTGAGTGATGCAGTAAGTCAGTAGTCTCACACAAATACCTTCTCTGGGTTCTTTGTTCTTCAGGTGGTAGTATGTTCAGGTGTGGGGTTTTTCTGCTTTAGTGGGTGTTGGTTTTGTTTGCTTGTTTTAAGGATTTACTTCTAAACTGTTATCATTGAGAGCAATACATGTATAACACACTTTTTCTGGTTAAATTATCCATTCTTTAAATCCACCAGAAAGCTAAAGAAAGAGTTCAGTGTAAAATTCAGGTGGAAGAATAAAGTGTAAAAATGCATTTATTGCAAGTTTTTACCATATTTCTATTTAAAACCCCATAAACCTCTTTCTTGATTCTTAAAGATGAAGAGAGGCCTGATTAGTACTCCTCCTTCAGACATGCTACCAACATCAGAAGGTGGAAAGTCAAATGCCTGGCTGCGGCAAAAAAATGCTGGAATATATGTGCGGCCAAGACTGTTCTCGCCATATGTGGAGGAGGCTAAGGTAATAGTCATCAGCAACACTTGACTGTTGTCAAATTAGTCATCGGGGGTTCTGTAAACAGGGAAGGATTTTGGTATGTTTTGTGTCTTTTTACATGTACTGGCCTAAAATACTAACATTTTCAATTTAACAAGACAAGATCGATCATCAGGCTCAAGTCTCTAGAACTGGTCAGAAAAATTTCAACAAAATTTTTTTTTGTCGAAATTGAAATGTTTACGAGACAGATCTTGATGAAATTCCACCGGAAACAAAGCAGCGTTCTGAGGGAAACCTCCCTGGTTTCCAGCCAGTTTGCCGGCCCAGCTCCTCGGCAGCCCTCCTGGCAGGCGGATGGCAAGGTGAGAGCCTGAGAGTCCCAGTTTGCAGCTAGTCAGCAACTTTGGTGCCAGGTCTTTCAGGCTCCCCAGCTCCCACTAGAGCTGGGTGGAGAATTGCTTTTCCACTCGGCAGAGGACTCTAATGTTTCATCTTCTTGTTGAATCAGAACATACCCAAAAATCTTGTGATCCTCCACAATATGGAATAAATACCTCGTGTCCAATTTGAGTGAATTCCTTTGTGTCCCTGCCAGACAGTAGCTTCCTTATTTGATTTCTTGCATGAGCACTGTCAGACTGAAGATCTCGTAGCGTCTCTAATGGTGACGTTTGGTGACCAGGTGGAGATGGTGCTGTGTGGGACAGGAACGTGCCATGTTCTGTTTGACAGAATGGGAACCTGTTGTGTCACTGACTAATTCCACCACTTAAGGTAGCTCTGACTTAACTTGAGAGCTTGTGAGCCCCAGCAGTGCAGGTGTCTGCAGAACAAGGTGTTTAGGTGAAGCTCTCTACATCCATATCACCTACAGACTCTGACCACTGCCCAGGTGAATTTGGAGCTTTTGCCCTGTGCCTAAGTTTTCTAAGGGTATGAGTTGTCATTGTTGTCTTTGAGGGGAGGGAGGAAATAAAACTACTTTGCATTTTGGGCATCTTTGTTAGAGAGCACCAAGTGGCACTAAACAGCAAAGGAAGACTAGCTGGTTAAAATGTTATCTTTGTATCTCTGATTGATAAAACTAACAAAAATGTGTTAAAGAACATGTGATAAAAGTGTTGACTCTGTGTTCAGGTATATGGTATAGGAATGCTTTACTAGTTCTCTGAAGTAAAAGGCTCATTCTAACACACACCCCTCCTCCTGCCCCCATCAGGATTCCTACTTGTTTCTGTTAGTTTCATATTATGCTGTTAATGTTTTTAAAAGCATTTTTTGACTGTTTAACCTTGGAGTGAAAACTCTCATACTTTGTCTCTGGTAACTTTATTTAAACTATGAATAAGAGAGAAGTATCGTGAAACGCAAAAAAATGTGAATGATTACTTTTTTTAGTCCCCTGTTAGCCTCCCATATTTTGAAATAAGTCACTTTAACATTAAATCAGAATATTAGAAGTGCAGGCATGCATCTTTTTCTAATCTTTAAGATGTCTGAGGGACATTTGTTTTATTTTCACATTTGTGCCTTCCACTCAGCGGCACAGAGAGTTAAGACCCTCGGGCAGTAATTGGCAGAAACAAAGTCCAGAGGGTCTGGCCTCGAGAAGGTCACTTCTAAGCTGGCAGGTACAAAATAAATAAGGCAACCTGCCCAAACTTTATTTGCCTGCCTGCTCTTAGGTCTGAAACTCTGCTCAGACTGTGGCTGGAAAATGGAATAGAAAATGCTGAGGAAAAGCCAAATACTGTTTGAGAGCTGGAAAAGTTACTTTGGTGTAGCCATTGCTAGACTGGTGTCCTCGGGACTGTGCTAGCAGCAGGTGATGGGGGGGTGAGTGTGCAGTGCCTTCATGAAGGCTCTGGTGGCTGTCGTTGCAGTCAGTGCTGGATGAAATGATGGTGGAACAAACGGATCTCGTTCGTTTGCGGATGGTCCGAATGTCCAACGTGCCCGACACCCTGTACATGGTAAACAACGCGGTGCCGCAGTGCTGCCATATGATTACCCACCAGCAAGTCAGCACTAACCAGACCAGTCCTCCCTCAGTCATAGCCAACGAGATCCCAGGTAAGCTGATCGCTTCCGATGCCAGTTGATCTCTTGTGAGCACTGGGGGCTTGGGCCTGGGGGGAGTGAAGGTCAGTTACTGAACATTATGGTTTCCTCAGAGAGTAGCACTGCATCAGTAGTAGTCCCTTTGCTTTGGTCTATTCTGAAGACATTAACTGGTGTTGGATGGCCTAGTAATAGTTAAAACAAGCGGAAAAACCTTGGACTGGCTAAACACTGTTGAACACTTACTGGAGCCTGGCTCTTTGCTTTCAGGGTTTTCTACAGGGTTCTCAATTTTCTACAATCAGTTGTCCAAGGTGTGTAAGACACAGGAGGCAGGAAAATGGCAAAATACTGATTTCTGTTAAAAATTAAAAGCCAAGAAGCGTAACTTATCAGGAAATCAGCTTAACTCAGTATGCTGGAAAAGTATTGGAAGTAGGCCCTCAAGATCAAAACACACATTTCAGTTTATAAAATCACTTCAGCTTTGAAGTCAAAGCAATTTCATTCCTTGTGTTGCAGAGTACGTTTTTATAGGCAAGTTGATGCAGCCTCTCTTGACTTCAAGATACTTGGTGTGACATTCCCCATAGGCAAGCCAGGACAATACATGCTATTTTGTCATTTATGCTTTTGATATTTTGGTGTCAGACTGGAAGAATGTATCTGGTGGGATTGCCAAGGCATCTAGCTCTCCCTCACTTACCCCTGTCCCATTAATGCTCAGTGTGCATAGAGAATACACTGGCAAAACTTGCAAGTGATGACAAGTTGGAAGGGTCAGTGAATGTTTTAGAGGGCAGGATTAGTTAGCTAAATGACCAAGATTTAATTCAAAATTCAGAGAAGAAAGTTGAAAACCCTGTGCTTATATAGGTGTAGCCGGCTATGTGCATTTAGGGTGGCTGAGGGAAGCTCTGTGGAGAACAGCCTCAAAGTCAACATTATACAATTCCATAAAGAGCAACTGTCATGCTAAAATACAAAAACAAATGTGTCACAAAACCTGGGATAATTTGATCTTAGATGGAGCATTGTGTGTAATCCTTTAAATGGCCATACTGGGTCAGGTCAAGGATTTGTCTGTCTAGCCTAATAGTCTTTATTCTGGTAGTCACTGGAAGTGAGTGCATAGGAAAGCACAACAGAGAAAGCATATAAAATATTTCCCTGTAAAATTCTGTATGCTTTTCAACCATGTGCAACTTGGAGATGTCCTGTGGTAGATAGTTTTCCTGTGTAGTTAGTAATTTTAAATGCATTGTTAATCCATGAGTTTATACAGTCTCTTGTTGAACTTGTATAAACTTTTGGCATCAGTTTTTAGATCCAAGTATCGCATTTCAGTAGATATAGATCTGTTTGGAAGTCTCTAGAAAAGGATTAAAGATGACGTGCCACCAAAAAACAGTCATCTTCCTCCCTTCACCACTCCTGATTCCCTGCTTTATAAACTTTCTGTGTATCAATTATGTCTCCCTTCAGTCAACTGTGTTGAAAGGAAGTAGATAAACTATTCTTAGAGATGTTAGAGCCAGGATAAAAATGATGGATTCAAATAGCTACAAGAGAATTTGAGGTGTTAGGAAGATTTGCAACACTGTTTGGTTGTAAGTTTTCTAGGAAGCTTAGTGTAATGGTTTTGGTCTGTTTGCTTCTTGTGATTGGGAAGAGACTTGATAAAAAAAGCCTAAAGGGAGCTTCTGAAAACTTGTTTCGTATATTTGATAAATGTACTAATTGTTTTGTTTAGAAATTTACAGCAGTGGCGTCTCAGCAGTACGTTACAGTACTTGAACTTCCCCCCAACCTCTGCAGGAAAGCATAAATATACTCACTGTGAATTGAATATGAAATATTTCATTATAAGATATGACTTTGATAACACTTTGCTCAGTCTTAGTTTCCAAAGAAGTTGAGAAAGGCAACAAGTTCTCAAAGATCTCCACTATTTTGCAAAAGTTCTCATGTTCTTGAAAAATATTGGCTCTGTTGGCATGCATGAGACATCTTTACTGATCTGAAACTCCACTGCAGCTTGGTCCTGTATCATTTAATAGGTAGGAATTACTGCCAGTCCTTTGATTTGAGCGTAGATACGAGCTCTGAGCCTGGCCAATAGTTGGAGCACAGGAATTGTGTCGTGGTAATTGTCTGCTTTGCTGAGTTCTGTAATTAAGCAGAAGAATTGATTGTTTTGCCAATGCCTCTTTGCTAGGATGGGCAGATGGATCCCAGTTAATTTGAGGAGCTTAAAGCCTGTACCAAATGTATAACTTATACAGGAATACATCCCAAAGCATAGATGCATCACAGGAACTGCTGGGAGGAGAGCTGGGCAGCATTGCTTCCATGCCCCTTGGGCTGGGCTCAGAACAAGGGGTTCTTTACAGCTCAGCTGTTCTCCATCTGTTCCTGGCATCTCCTTATGCCCACTGCCTGAGGACAATATTTGCATAAATGCTGCTGGCAGCGTGTCTTAGAGCTCTTCCTGTTGTAGAATGAGTTCAGCCTGTGCTGAAGCCTGTTCTAATTTGAGGCCAGGTTCTGCAAGTGGTTGGGTTTCCCTACGTATTTTTCAGTTTCAGTTTGAATTAGAAATCCTGCAACTGAGAGGATTGTATTTTTTATGTACATGATCTTTCTTCCATGTGTTTCACATGAATAATAGTGGAAAAAAAACCCTAAAACAGAAACAAACCTGGGTTTGAGCAGATAGTACTTTTTCATTAAAAACTTACATATTCTTTTATGCCTACTAGCTTGGAGAACTGCCTTAGGCTTCTCTTAAATCTTCTTTTTTCAGTATGAGCAAGATGCTGGGCGTAACTAAACATCTGGCTGCTAAACCAGGATTTTTCAGAAGAGTTTAAGTGTGTGGAGAGTAGCATGGGGACTTATTTCCAAGCCTTGAAGACTGATTAGAATGGGTTCCTTCCCCTTCCAGTACAGGAACTCCACTGACTGGGGAATATTTTGTAGTACTTATACTTATCCTTGATGGACCAATGTAAACTTTGTGAAATAAGGACCTGTTCTAGTCGTGTGGTGTTGGATTTTCTCTTTCTCTGTAATGCGAGTGTCTTTTTACACTGTTCTTGCTGTATGATCTATTTAATTTTTATGAGGTTTCATTACTGACATCTGGTCATGGCAATATAAGCACTTATAAAGCTGGTAAACGATCAGACACCAGGACTTATGTATGTGGATTTGTCTCCTCTGTGATATGCACATTTTTCTGAGGACAAACACCACAGAGAAGTATCATTCAGAGTCAAACAGCGGTAAGAAGTGGCATGAGAAAGTTTTGCAACAGGATAAATACCCCAAATTATAACTATTTTCTTTTGGAAAGGTTCTTTTAAAAATTATTTCAATATGGCTACATAAAACAACATAATTTTAACAGGTTTTTGTTGGCTTACAGTTTATATAACTTTTGTAAAATGCACTTTCTCTCATTACATACTGGTGTTATGGTCTTGTGATTATACAATTGCATTAGAAATATGAAGTGTATGCCAAAAAAATCAGTGAATTCTTGGCCTGTACAATTCATGAGGGAACATTCAGTTGTTATTTAAGATATCCTGTCCCCACCTCAAATCATGGAATTCCTGCTTCACAAGGGCTTTATAATAAAAGGCTCTATTTTTGGCTCATTCTAGCAGAAGCTGGAAAAGTGGTGTATGCTTTTGCCATTTGTATGATGTGTGTTACCCCATGTGGCTTCATGATGCTCCATGGAGCATGTGTGAGTTGAGCAGTTCTTGGCAGAATGTTTCTTTAAAAAAAAAAAAAAAAAAGCCAAAGCAGCCTGATGTTACATTTTGCCTTCAGAATTGCAATCAAACTTACTGTCTCACAATTCAGAAAGGAATCTCTATTATCACTACTCCATTCTGTGTTATCCTTCCAGTTCCAAATCTCCTCATTGTGAAAGAGATGATCAAGCGGCTGCAGGAGCTGCGGCACACGGAGCAGGTGCAGAGAGCGTACGCGCTGAATTGTGGAGAAGGTGCCACAGTCAGTTACGAGATTCAGATCCGTGTGCTGCGGGAATTTGGACTTTCTGATGCAGCTGCTGAACTTCTGCAGGTATGAAAAATTGCTGTATGAGACCACAAATTGACTTGATTGTGTAGTCTGCAATAGGAGCAATCCCTGTGTGCATGCAGGGACACAAGTGCTTTGAAATGCCTGCATAACTGTCCAGATGCAAACACTAGTTGCATTTCACATATGTGATTTTATTAGTATGTAAATGCAATGTATAAATACTTCTGTTCTCAAGAGTCGTTGCTACTCGGTGCTCTTACTGACACAGATTTTGGGGACCAAAAAAAAAAAAAACCTGCCAAAGAGTGAGTTGACAAGAACAGTAGAACCATAACTTGAAATCTAGATTATTCTTGAATCAGAGAGGACAAGCAGTGGTAACTGACACTGTAGGTCTGCAAGGTATATATCAGGACTCGGAAGACTGGAAATCCCGCTTGTGTTTATACACTGCTCTTAAAAAAAATGCATGTGTTGTTCAACTTACACAGTGAATCTAATGCTTCTTGTCTTATTTTCAAAAAAAAAAAAAAAAAAAAAAAAAAAAAAAAAAATCTATGTTCTGTGGTAGCTGTAGTCGCCTTGAGTGTTGGTGAGGTTGTAGGTGGCACAACTAGACAGTTATAGTGCTAGCACATTTGTAGTTCAAAGAGTATTCGTCTAGGAGATTTTTGCTATATGACTTCATACTTTGTCTTGTTACATGCTGGGTTTTTTCATTTGCAGAATCCTCACAAATTCTTTCCTGATGAGCGATTTGGGGATGAAAGCCCACTCCTGACAATGAGACAGTCTGGACGGTGTCGTGTTAACAGCACGCCCACTGCAGAAACCATGTTTACAGAACTGGACTCTTTTGTGGCCTTCCATCCACCGTTGCCCCCTCCGCCACCTCCATACCACCCACCAGCAACTCCTATTCATAACCAGTTCAAAGTGGGCTGGAAACAAAGGGTGCCAAGTCAACATCCCTCACGTTCCTTCTCTTACCCATGTAATCACTCACTGTTCCACTCCCGCACTGCCCCCAAAGCTGCACCACCTGTCTACTTGCCTGGTGTTAAGGCAGCACCTCCTGACTGCACTAACACCACAGGTCTGGGACGACAAACAGTGGCAGCAGCAGCAGTAGTGATGGCAGCTGAGAAACAAGCAGTAAGTATTGTGATTTCTCCTCTTCTCCCTATCTCTGGCCACTCAAAGTACCTGAGAGAAGGAGCTGGAGGGAATTCCTATGATGAAGTAAGTTGGCTTTGTTAAATAAAAGAGCATCTTTGTTGGTTAGGAGAAGATTTTTTCTACCAAACTGGCTGTCAGTGTTCTGCATTCCAAAGGTATCTCAGTCTCTGGGAGAATAAATGTTCAGGGGCCAGGAGCATTTTTAGAGGGGCAGGTGGCACTCATGAATCTTCTGAAATCATAGAATCATAGAGTACCCTGAGCTGGAAGGAACACAGAGGGATCATCAAAAATCCAGCTCCTGGCCCTGCACAGGACAGCCCCAAGGATTACATCATGTGCCTGAAAGCATTGTACAAAAGACCACTTCCCTAGGATGCCTGTTCCACCAGTGCACAACCACCCTCTGGGTGAAGAACCTTTCCTAATACCCAGCCTAAACCTCCCCTAACTTGGCTTCATGCTTTTTCCTCTGGTCCTCTCACTGGTCACCAGAGAGAAGAGCTTGGTACCTGCCTCTCTGCTTCCCCTCATGAGGAAGCTGTAGACTGCAAAGGGGTCTCTCCTCACTCCCCTCGTCTCCAGGCTGAACAGACCAAGCGACCTCAGCTGCTCCTCATGCAGCAAATGTGGTTTGCTCTACACTGAAAGCATAAGCCAAGTTCAGTAGTGGACTGCAGGCTGCAATTCACAAGTAGAAGTAGTGATGGTATTGGCTATTCACAGGTAAGTAGGCTGTAGGAAACAGGTTCCCTTTATGCATGTGTGAAGAATATGGAAGCTTTACAGCTGTGAAATACTTGAAAATACATAGGAAAGCAGAAATTGGTAATTGCCAGTACAAAGGGGTTTGTTACAGCATTTAAAAGCAGTCATTATAGTTGCTTAACTGCAGTATGATGCAATGAAAACAATGAATTATAAGATACTGGATAAAGACATAGTTTGCTGACAGCAGAAATAAATCATCAAATTCTTTATTTAGCATTTCCTGTACTTCACAGAGCTATCAGTGCGTAGTTGTGTTGTACTGAAAACCTGCACAGAAGATGCAGATTTTATCCTTGAGTTCTGAATAGAAACATGAATTTTATTTTTTTCCCTTTAGCAATTGTCTTAAATATGTTGCACTTCTTTTTGTATTTTAAGTTAAAACATTTAACTTCACATTAGAAATGTTTGCCATTGTTTGTTCAGGGATGGGTTTTGTTACATCTCTCTCATTTGTTCAATACCAACTTCCCCAAGGAAACCATATAGTGACCTTTCTCACATTAGAAATATTTCTGCTGGAATATTTCCATAAATAAAGGAGAAACATAGGCTTAATATGGGGGATATTTTTGTTCTATATTCTTTCTGCAATTTGTGAGTCACTAGTAATCAGTGATTAGTAAAATTCCTTTCATTAGAAATAAATGCAAGTGGAAATTTTAACTCTCCTGTCTGGAAGGCTGCAATATGTGCTGTTCTGCACTGAGACAAACATGGGGGTAGGCGAGAAGGATGCCATGCAACAGCTCCTGGGCACTTCGTGGATCCAATGAGCACCGTAACTGGTGCTCCCCCAAGCCCTGAGCTTGTCTGGCGCGCGCACACACACACACACACACACACACACACACACACACACACTCACACACACATCTGCTGTTAATTTCCTCTAAAATAAGGGATGCAAGCAAAAGGGTTGTATCTTTAGTGGTGACATACATGTTTTGTAGCTTCCCTGCACTGCAACTGTGTTACAATAAATCACTTGTTAAGTTCTGCACAGGGTACCTTGTTGAGTTTGGTAATTGCAAGTGGCTTAAAGCAGCCCTGCATTCAAGAAGTTTAACAGTACAGTGACCTTTACTGCATACTCAAGGCAAGATGCATTTAAAAGGAGCTCTTGTGGCACAACAGCTTCATGAAGGAAAGCAGCAGGAAGATGATGCTTGGCGGATAAATGTGTTCTTAAACAGTGTGGGAAACTTGCAGGCTGAGGTTGGCTAGGGATTAAGAAAATGCCATTTTGAATTACAAAAACTGTCCTGTATAAAGTTTGTGTTTCTTTTGTCTTTATTTCCATGAACCAATTTCTCTTCTCTTCTAGTGTACTCAGCCCTTGCTAAATGAACTGATGCCAGATATCGCCATGGGTGTGTCAGCAATGTCTTTAAAAGACAGAAGATTACCAGAGCTCACGGTGGACACAGAGTTAAGCCAGGCAGTTACAGACGTAGGGCCTGGCCCACCCCAGCACATTTCATGTATTCAGAGCAGACACATGCCTACTGCTCGGAAAAAACATGCAATAGAGCAAAAAATAGATGCTCGAGAAAATGCACAGGAATATCCTGACTTTTATGACTTCTCTAATGCTGCATGCAGACCCTCTACTCCAGCACCCAACAGGCACAGTCCTTCACCCTCACAAGGCATTTACTTTGGCCCAGATTTGTATAGCCACAATAAGGCATCACCAAGTGGCTTAAAGTCAGCCTATCTACCTTCCCAGATATCTCCTAAAAAGCAAGAGGACTCTAGGAGGGAATACCTGCTCTCGCAAGATGGGCATCAACACAGACAGAAGAATGAGCCAATACACCTTGATGTCTTAGAACAACCTCCCCAGCGACTGGACTTGGCATTGGCTAACCAGGAAAATTCTGGGAATGGCCCTGTTCATGTCAGGGGAAGAGTAAAAATGGAAACAGATTTAACCTATGGGCTAACCTCCAACAGATCTTCGCTCTCTGCGTACACGTCTGAAATGCCAGAAGAGAGACCCAGTAGGAGACTGGCGGATGATGAGCCTTTGGAACATGGAGCACAGAGAAATGCAGATTTGGAAAGGGAAGATGCAGTAAGCAGAGGAAGGAGGTCTCCAAACAAACCAGACTTCCTGTACAAAAAATCTGCCCTATGAAAGCAACCTCCACTATTTCTCTGTGCCTAAGAGTTGTAAACATCCCATTCCTTGCAACTTCTGGCCTGACTTCTGTCAGACAAATTTCTTCATGCCAGCAAAAAAATTCAGCTTTGCTCACTTCTTTTTGTACATACATTGCTTTATTAGAGACAGCATGTTATCTATTTGGTTTTAATGCTGCTTCTGGTTTTATTTTGTGGGAATTTTTTTTTGAGCAGATTTAATTAAGCCTTTTCAAAAAAAAAAAAAAGCTGGTACCTTTTTTCTACAACTTGGTAACCTTTTGCACCTGTACATCTATTTTAGTGTATTAGTTTTGTACTAATATGTTAAACTTTAATGTCACATTTAAAGGACTGTATTTTCATACTTTTGCATTTACCCTTTCACATGCCGATTCCCTACGTGCATTGGGTTGCACATTATGAAATGTATTTTCTTATGAGATAGTAACAACGTGTTTATTTTTTAATTATAGGAATTCCAAAGAACAGCACATCAAAAAACCTACATTTTTAGTTGGATTTTTTGGTTTTATTTTGATCTGAAATCTTCCTGATTTTTATGACTATGGCAAGAATCCAGTCTAATATTTTGTTTGAAAAGCTCTGGCAGCTGGTCTTATCCTTACATAGATAGGAAACCCACTTCAAGAATTTTATTTGGGGTTTTAAGAGTTCAGAGGGAAATTTAGGAGTCCAAATTCCAGTGAAATTCACTGGAATGTAGCAGTTTGAGTCTGCTTCTGGCTCAGGTGTGCCCATGGAGAACTCCATGATCACCTGGAAGCACTTACTAGACAGACTAGAATTGTTGATTTGCCCATGCAGAAGTAAATCTAGAGATACTGTAAAAATTACAGCAATTACTTGTTCTTTCAGCTGCTCATACACGGGGTAAGGGAAGACCCTGTTTGTGGATTCCTGCTGACTCATGGAGTGTCAGGAAAACATGGCTTAGCACCTTTGCTGTTGCCTGAACACGTGGGAGGGTTCCCTCTCCCTGGAGGTGCCGAGGTGACTGCCCATGGCCTTGCTTTCTCCTGCCTGTGGTTGCAAAAGGGCTTCACTCTTGATGACATCGTTCAGTGTTCCTTACCTGATCTCACGTGTTGCGGACGCCGTAATTGCAGCAGAGTCCAAGTGAAGAGTCACTGCTTTAGCATCATGACATGTGTGAAGCTTTAGCACTTAAATTATGCCTCCATTTCCTGACTTTGCTTTTTGAAAGCACAGAAATGAGAATCCTTTGCTAACAGGATGTGAGGAGGGAATGATGGTGATCTAGGCTGGCTCCTGCTACTGGGGTGGGGTTCAGCAATGCACAGAGGGAACGGTTACAACTACGAAATGCATCCTTAATACTGTGCAGTTTTAACAACAGATTCATTGCATTCAGGATAGGGATCTGATGCCACTGCAATGTAGTGATTGCTGGTAAAGGCCTGTTTGGGGGGTTTTAAATGCAGTTGCTATAATAAATTTCCCAGTAGCAGAACGCTTTAGTCCCGGGTGTGACCTGAGGACTTCTTTAAGGTTAGGTTGAGTTGATTCCTGCAGCTCAAAATGCTTAATACTCTTTTAACAGAAATCTTGCTGCAACTTTGCTGTTGGTTTTAGTTGATGGTAGATTCTTACCTGGTGTGTTTCATTAAAGTATGCCATGTCTCCTGCATACGGATCTATAGACCTTCTGCTTCCATGGAAGCTCTGCAGATGCTCCTTTTGAGATGCAGCCATGGAAAGCATGGTGTAGGATTGGAGCAGAAACTCAGCTAAACTGCAGAGGTGATGTGTCTTGTGGGTGAGGGGAAATCTTTTTTTCTTCCTCTTTCAGCCTTTTTAATCTGTTTTTTGCCTGCAGTCAAGGCACTTGGTGGTCCTGGCTTTATCACCCATATGTGGGATTTCCACGGGACTGCAGTGTAGAACATTGTTAATGCAAGGTGTGAGCGGGGGCGGTGCTGCTGCTGCTGGGGTCTGAGGTGAGTTGTGAAGGTCTGAGCACGATGCTGTCCTGACTCTGTAGCTCTAACCGTACACAAGGGTCTCGTCCTCGCCAGTGTGAGACCACTTCACCAGAAGCATTAACTTTCATCACACACAAGAACCCTGAAACTCCCTGCACTTGCATCATGTGTGTGTTGGCAGCTTAATTACTAAAAAGTTACAGCTGTCCTCAGAAGGCTGATTGTTCTGAATAATTTATTTTTACCTAAAACCGAAAGATATACTTAAGGAAAATGATTTTAGTTACCACAGTTTGATGTGGCACTGTGTACCTGGACAGAGGGGGGCTGAGATCTACAGATATAACTTTAAAGTTTGAAATTTTGGAGGGTGTGGCTCATGAAGATGAGAAGTTTTGATGTTATAGTTTAATGAAAATCATGAAATGCTTTGACTTTGTTATAAGCTGGTGAGAAATGCCTCTAGGGAGGACATGTCTGTGTTTTAGAATATAAAATTGCTTCTGAAGTGTCAGGAGCTGAGCAGTATTCAAAAAAGAATAAAGTGTTTAAAAGTAGGTGCAGAATAAAAGACAAGTCCTTCTGAGGCCACAAAGACAATCAGGCCATGTAGACAATCTGTGTTTTCACTTGTGTATTTTGAGTTGGGAAGAAGATGGCAGCTGATTTGAAGTGGAAAAGAAGGATTTGCTGAATTACTGGAACTGTATTATTTTACTCCAGTGTAGGATTTCCTTAGCTGGATGTGCAGAGGGAGGGGAGAGACCATCTTTTCATGGAAGCATTATTCAAAAGCCTGTGTTCGTACTACATCTCACTCGCACAACACATGTACCTGTGCTACCTGCTACTTCTTGTTCTTTGTCTCCTGAAACTTTGGTGCAGAAGCTCCTTGTTTACATGAAGCACTTTCTGATTAGGCTGGAAATGGCCACCTTTTCCTCCTATAAATTTGATGGAGATGACAGATTACTGACTATTTTGCTTGGATAGAGGTATAAACATTAAATTTTCTTGAATGAGGGGGACTCGTGCTCCTTGTTCTATTAGAGAGAGCTCAGACTTGCATTTAGTGAGCAACATGCAAAAACTTACTCCCTTTTCCCCAACTATCCTTCCTCTTTTCCTGAATATATGGATAAATAACTTAATTCCTGAAACACATTCTTCCTTTGAAATG
Organism: Grallaria varia; assembly: GCA_013396735.1. NCBI lineage: Eukaryota > Metazoa > Chordata > Aves > Passeriformes > Formicariidae > Grallaria > Grallaria varia. Next base: position 1,611,462 of record VWZG01003545.1, read on the forward strand.
TTTTGTTGTTCCATGGAATTACTGTAATTGTGTATTAGTAACTGCTGTGTTGATTGGCAGTTTCTTGTTGTATTTTTCCTGTTCTTGAGGAGTTTCACTTATGAAATTTAAGGCTGTGGCCACCTGTACTTGTAAGCCTTGGGTTTTGGTCCTGGAATGTCCCAAATATTTGTCTTAGGGGTTTCTTTGGTCTGGGTTTGGTGGGGGGGTGTTGGTTTATTTTGATTTTTTGGTTTATTTGTTTTGGTTGTTTTGGTGGGGTTTTTTTGTTTGTTTATTTGTATGAAAGAACACTAAAGCTGTTAGAAGCACTCTTTATTCTTTTAATAATTCTATGCTTCTGTGATAAGAGATGGTGCTGAGCCCTGTCAGATGCAGGGAACAGCTGAGGGGAAACTTGTAAAGCCACACTTGGGGTTTTTGTAATTACCTGTACTGCCAGAAGGCAGCCCTGCCTTCGGCAGCATTATGGATTTGTTTCTTGTCCTTGTGTTGTTACTGGTATAAAGTCAAGTGCCTTCAATGCTAAAGGCTCAGAAAACTTTCTTAAACTGACTTCATGTCCTATGCAAGTGTTTTTTCTACAACCTGCATAACCAGTACTTTGTAAAACTTGTTTACGCTTCAATTGTACATAGTGTTTTTTTAAAAAAAAAAATAGTATTTTTATTTAGGTACCTCCAAACTTGAATTCTAGTCTTGTGTGATGCATTGTAAAACAATACATTTCTCTTTTGAGTACCATTACAGTTGTAAAAAGGTTTTCACTGGTTCTATTTTTCTACTGTTGCTGAGAAGCATGTAACACTGACTTTATCCTACGTATAGTTGGCATTTCAAATAAATGGCTTGTATAGAACGTGCTTGTGTGGCTGCTTCCTGTGACTGGCTGCACCCCCCACCCTGCCCTGCTCAGCTCAGCCCAGCCCTGCAATGCCCGAGGGCTGTGGGAAAGGAGTGGAGCAATAAACAGAAAGGTGCCCTCTACCTGTAAAGGCTCCTCAGACTGATAAGGTTTGTTCCTGATGGAGAAAAAAGGTGCACAATAACGCTTTGAACATCAAAGACATGATACAAACCAGTGTAGAAAGGGGGACTCAAAATTAGTGGCCCTGATCAGGCAGTTATTAAAAAGTAAAAGCATTTCAGTGAAATAGTTCTGTGAGTTCTGGATAAAGCGGAATGGACTGAGGCCATTCCCTGTGAAAGGCAATGGGGCTGCTCAGAGCTGGGGCTGTGGGGCACAGAACTGGCTCCAGAAGTGTGTGTGTCCAGCTGGACAGACACGTTCAGAACCCAGCACTCCCAGGTTGCAGTTCTGCTGCATTGGCTGACTATTCATTAAATCTTGTTCACAGAAACAAGTGTCTCACCGCTTCAAAGCGATGCCTGAAGTTCAGAAGTGTCATCCAGCTGCTTGACTAGACTGGCTTTGATGTACAAAATACTGACTTACATCCTGACACAGAGCAGAGGTGGGTGTGGAGAGAGCACTGTATGGTCCTGAACGTTAACTACTGACACCTTCACTCCCATGCCCAGGAAGATGAGTTTTAGGAGCTTCCTAAATTAGACACATTTAACGTATTTTCTTACAGGCTTTCTGTTCACTTTGCAACAGTGCTTCTAAGCCTGCTGCAGTCATGGGTGATGCCTCTTCGCTGGAGGGAACGTTTAGGCACTGGAAAGGGGGGATTGTTGAGGCTGGGTCCCTTGAGGTGACACCTGCTTCAGGACTGCAGTACAGGCCTGTGCCAAAAATGGACAGTTCCCATGGTCAATGCTGACTCCTTGCTGTGCACCTGGAGCCACAGGAATTCCTTTTTGTGGAAATAACATTGATTCAAAATCACTTAAATCAAAACACTTCCTGCATTTGAACTACTTCCGCTTCACAGCACTGCTGTCCTTTCTCAAGCACAGTGGGGCTGGCGCTGGGCCTTGCCACAGCATTTCCGTGTGCCCTGGGGCCCTTTGCTGTTTATTTATCATGGAGGACAGCACAGCTTGGAAAAGCAAGGTGTTCAGTTGAGGGTGATCTGAGCTCAGCTGGAACCCAGGGTATTTCCTCTGGGCACCCTCTCCCCTACCCTTTCAGAGAATTACAAAAATGGCAATACAGACATCACTCCATCCTGCTTTTTTTCTCCTGCTCTTCACTGTACTTGCTGACAGGATGTTGTTTCACACCTGGCTCAGGTGGAGGCAAAGGTCTAGAAATCCTGGGCTTGACTCACCCCCGCAATGTATCTTGGGGGCACAGCTGGCACATCCTGGTCACTGGACTCCCTGTGTCTGCCTGGATTGTGGATGGAAACAAAACACTACAGCAGCACTGAGAAAAAATGAGACAGTACAGATTGAACAGTTCTTTAATTTGTTTTATATTGTAGTTAGATGTGCAGTTACAACTCTTGTAACAGTTGCTACCAAAAAAAAGCATGTACAATACCTGGAGTTAAATTTAAAAGCAACTAGGAAAGGGACCTGAGGGTTCTGTTTGACAGCAAGTTGAATGTGAGTGAGCAGTGCCCTGGCAGCCAGGAGGGCCAACCATGTCCCGGGAGGTCATCAGGCAAAGCATCACCAGCTGGGCGAGAGAGGGGATTGTCCTGCTCTGCTCTGCACTGGGGCAGCCTCACCTTGAATTTTGTGTGCAGTTTTGGGCACCACAAGATAAGAAAGATACAAAGCTATTGGAGTGTCCAAAGGAGGGCAAGGAAGATGGTGAAGGGGAAGCCGTGTGAGGAGTGGCTGAGGGCACTTGGTCTGTTCATCCTGGAGGAGACTGAGGGGAGACCTCGCTGCAGTTACAACTTCCTGGTGAGGGGAAGCGCAGACACTGATCTCTTCTCTGTGGTGCCCAGTGATAGGACCAGAGGGATTGGTCTGAACCTGAGTCAGGGGAGGTTCAGGTTGGATATCAGGGGAAAGTTTTTCACCCAGAGGGTCGTTGGGCACTGGAACAGGCTCCCTAGAACAGCCCCAAGCCTGATAAGTATTCAAGAAGCATTTGGACAGTGCTTTCAGGCACACGGTGGGATTCTTGGGGAGTCCTATGCAGGGCCAGGAGTTGAACTCAATGATCCTGATGGGTCCCAACTAACTCAGCATAATCTATAATTCTGTTAAACAGATGAGCTGAGCCTTCATGTTACAACCAGTTTTTGTAAATAAAGTGGTCGGAAGCAGTTAACAGTGTGAATGATAAAGGTCTTTGTTCTCAAAAATCATTAATATAGAAGCATAATAGTACCCCATGGTACAGAAGTCCTCAAAAACTAGAACTTTATGTTTTGGGCACTGTGGGTAAAGAAAACTAAAGACTACATTAGGCTTCAAAATTACAAAAAGTCAATTCTTAATTGCAGCTTAGATTAAAAGTCAGTGAAACATCTCCTGTCCCATGCTTATCACAGTGGTTGTAAAAAGATCACCTTTCATACTGTAGCAAAATACCAAGATGCTGCAGAGTTTTCAGCAATGCTTTTAAGTAGAATAATTTGCTGTAGACCAGTTTTTGAAATCAAAGCACATCACAAGTCCTGTAACAAAACCCCCATGCTTAGTTTGTAATTTAGTACCTCCTCCTAGATCTTGTTTACATTCTAATGAGTGAATTAAGATCATGTGACAATTTTTTCATGTAAAACATCACTGTACAACATTAGAAACAAGTTTTTAAATGTAGAAAACCTGATAGAACATTGTGTTGCATCAAGCCTGACCTCTGATTCCCCACTTCTGACCTGCCCAGGGAGCGCTTCCCCAGCAGTGAGCGAGCAGGCAGCAGCACTGTGTGGATCTGCTGCCCTGGCAGGGCCTGTGGGTCACCCACAGCCACCACTCTGCCCACCCCAGTCAATGAGGGCCATGAGCCCTGCACAGGAACAGACACCTCCGTGGTGCAGGGAGCCTTCCCCAGAACTGCTGCACCCCAAGGCATGAGACAGCCAGAAAGCAAGGAGGGGAGGGCAGGGCAGGGCAGGCAGACCCCTCCTGGGTTTAGCACAGGGTACAGCTCTAGGCACTGACAGGAGGCTGAAGGGAACAAACAGTGACACACCATTCTGGGAACAAGCCAACTCTCCCTGGAGACAAGGCTGGCTTTTGTGGGAATGCAAAGTCAATCAGTACCAAAATCCCTCTAACTGCAATGGTAAGAACTTGTTAAGAACATGTTTTAGTCACTACAAATAAAATATGAGACAAAATGAAGATGTTTCTTGGACAGCTGGATTTTGAAGAGAATTCAAATACTGAAGATGCCTCTTCTGCTTGCCAGTGAATATTGTTTTCCCAGTTGTACTTTCAGGCCCAAACCCTCTCAGTCTAACTACAGTAGTACTGCATCCTGTTAGTCCGTCGCCTTTTCCGTGACTGAAATTCTTCAAAGAAGTGCTGAATGTCTTCTCTCTTAACCACCTAGAAGAGTATGAAACCCAAGTTGTGGTACAGCGCAAGAGCTCAATTAAAGGATGCTCTTTTATCCCCACATGTAATACACAAAGCACAGAAAAGCAAATTTCCTGAAATTTCTCTGATACAGCTTTCCTGTTGCACCCAAAGGAGAGGATTAATGCCCAAATTCTATTATAGAATACAAAGAGGGAAACGAGTTCCTCTAAGGCAGAACAAATACATGGAGTAAAGTTCCCAATGGTCCTTTAATGGCTTTGACCTCTTGCTTTTACCATCAGAAAATTTAACACAAAGCAAGATTTTCACTGGCTCACTTCAGGCTCATTCCAAAGTAACTAAGAATGGCAATACAGCAAATCAGCCACCAAGACGCACGTGTTAATAAATAATAGCATGCAAATTCCTGCAGGACAACAACTGACAACACTGACAATCATAGTTTGAATTTAAATCCTTAGAGGAATAAGGACTGACTAAGAAAAAACAGAAGAGCTTTTAATTTAAGAACTGTTTTACCCTAAATACTTTTCCTAGAACAACGCAAGTTTCATTGAAATGTAAGAACTGCTCTCAGTACTTTGCAGACGGATTTCTGTAAAATCCTCAGCAATGTCATTAAGGAAATACAGCTGTTAAAAAAATATTACATCACAGCATCATAGTATTCAGCACCCAACCCTCAGCAATTCTTTAAAAAGCATTTTCCGGCAAACAAATTCTGGAACTTGCACCTTACCGTTCCCTCATCTGCAAATCTCCTGAGATAATCCGTCAGTTCTGTCTTTAAATCATTGTATTCTGGATGACAAAGCAAAGGCAAAGAAAACAAAAAAACCCAGTAAGATACCCAGTTTTAGTTCTTAGTGGCTCAAACAGACAGCTTGTTCTACTACCTCTTCTCATTCATTAGGTTTACTTTAGACAAATCTAGGTTTGAACTGGATTAAAAATAATAATAAAAAAGACAAGTCTGGGTAAATATGAGAAGCCTAATAATTTATGAGACTGCAGTGTATCTGCTTGTGTTGATTTTGCAGAATGTATGGAGTTCAGTTGTGGCTGTGCCTCCGGTAGGGTCTCCCATGCTAGTCAGGTCTCAGCTGAAGGGTCAGACAAAGTGTGTCCATGGGCAGGATGGGCTCACCAGCCTCCTGGCAGCCATCCTAGGAGAAGGACAACTCTAACTCCAAACCCGGGCAGATGGAGCTCACTTAGCCCTGTAAGGCCATCCATCTATGAGAAGGATACTCTAACTAAACCTACATCCTGAGGACTTCACTGCCACCGTCCAAGCTTGCTAGGCCCTGGCAGATGAACCTTAGGACTAAAGGGTGGGGCCAGTTCCGCACATGCTGCGCCACACCTAAAAAATCCACTGCACAGGCTCGAAGGTGATGATGATGATGATGATGATGGAGTTCAGTGAGTGAATCAGTACAACTAATTAAAAGACTGCCTCTGCTCCCAGCTTCCCACTGCAAAAGCAAGTGTGGGTCATGGTGGAAAGTCCTAGTCTGTAACTCGGGATTGGGTAATTGTCCCGCCAGCGTGCAAAGCCCTTACTGGAAGAGGGAAACAGCTCCAGGTATAAAATAAAATACCCTCAGCACTGCTTCATCAATATTCGCTGCAGCAGAGCTGCAGGGGACACCTGGTTGGCACTCCTCAAACAGGAGACAGCAGAACAGGGTGATAAATAACCCAGACAACTTAAGCGCATATTAATGTTAAATATACACGTTAATGAAATTACTATCAATACAATATCTAAGATGTTAAACCGGGTGAAGGTTCCCACACCATCTAGTGTCTCACTGAAAGTTTAAGTTGTAACAATGGGCCAGAGAGGACCAATTTCTCCTGAGTAATCCTGACTGAGGTGTTTAACCTGTCAGTCATTGTTACTTCAAAAAGTTTGACCCTACACTGCAAGCCTAATCTCTTGTGGGAAACTGTTCAGTTAAAAGCGCTCAGGCAGATTCTAAAAATGAAGGTGTATTTACCACAGATGAGTTCCACTTGCTGGACTCTGTTCATGCTGTTAAGAGTGTCCATTAAAGGATCCCTTCTCTCTGTCTCTTGGTCACTGGTACCTTTATTTTCGTAAGCCAAGACAGTGTCACATTCATCTGTCAGGAACTGGACTTCAAGCTCTGAATACATTTTCTGAAGAATGAAGTAAAATTTATGTGACAGAACTTTTCAGTTGGAGATGCTCTCCCCCAATCCTTTTTGTGTTCAAGATCACATCAATAACCAGGTAACATTAATAATCAAGTAATTTGTATCCAGCATTTCAGATATCTCCCCATAACAACTTCCAAAGCAATACTGGACTTACATAACAAAGAAAATACAGACATTTAGAAGCCCCTTCATGCTATATTAATTCCATAGGATTCAGTGTGTTTCTTTATGTGGGATGAAGGGGGTTTTCAGTGTTTATATGCAGAGTAAGAATATTTACATGGATTTTACCTAAAGCTCTTCAAAGATTCTCTGGGAGCTCCTCCCTGCCTCTCCCACATCAGTGATGGCAATGAAGAGCATACATACCGAACAGCCTTCACAGGTGCATAATTTGCTCCTCCAATTCGATGGCCAAAAGGTGGCAGTATCTTTCTTTAAAAATGGCTTGCTTTGGAGCTCTTTCAGCTTGCAGACTGGCTCCTCACTCTTAGTGACTACCTGAATTAAAATGAGAGTGTTCAGCACCCTATAACATCACTTAAAAGACACTCCATTCCTTCTGGCATGTGTGTTTCCTTAGGCAAGATTTTTCTTTTGTCTCAAACACATTTATTTTTATAAACAACCTGTATTACCATCCACATGAGGATTTTGATGTGGTTTTAGCAATTTCCACTGGAAATTTCTGTAGGAATTTACTACAGTAGCCCTAAGTGTTTAAGAACTCAGAGCTGGATCATCATGCACATACAGCTACAATAAATACTCCTCCTGTGTAAGACAAAACAGAAGTCACCTCAGTGCCCAGGACAGGTGGCTGACAAGAAGGGACAGCTCTAATCTATCTGCAAACAGACACTGCACCCTTGGACAGTCTGTTATACAGCCTAAGCTGTGCTCCACAGAGACTGCATGTCTGATTGTCAGTGACTGAAGAGGAACATGGGAACAGACTCAACACATTCAGCCCTTCCTGAGCCTGTGTAGAGCGAGGTGGGCTTCACCTCACCTGTTGGCAGTATGAAGATGTGCAGGTCACAAAAGAAAGTACATTTTACCTGGGGACAGACAGACCCAGAGCTGGTGGATGGTTCACTCGGCTGTTCCGTTTGCTTTTCCTCCTTCACGTCTTGGTGTTCCACTCCACTTTCTTTTTTTATTTCTTTTTTCTGCTCTTCACTTTCCTCAACCTTCAGGACAATCCCTTCATCTTCAAGGGAATTCGCTTTGGTCAAAGGAGGGACTGGAAGACACGTACCCACAAAAGTGAAAATACTGTGCCAGACAACATACAGGCCACCCACAGATGTTCTCCCTGCTTCACAGTGTAGTGTTGGAGAGCACCTAGAGGAGACTGGAGAGGACACTGCAGGGTCCTGGACACACTCTACAGTTGTCCAAACACACAGTGATGTAGGTATAGAAAGAAACTGCCCTTTCTTTCAGCATAGCCTCCTTCAACTCTCATACCCTATTCTAAAACACTGCTTCCCAAAATCTAAGCCCTAGGAAAGGGAAGAGGGTATCACAGTTTGAGATAGTTCTGTACTAAGATGTTTGTCTTCCTGACACTCCTTGCTATCACAGTTTCAGTAGCTGTCATGTGCTTTTTCACTGACTGTGTCAGAGCTCTCCATTTTCTCGAGACAGACACCTCGAAAACTCCATCACAGACTAACTATGCCAACCATCTCCTTACTTAAAACAAGTTTTAATTTTGATGTCAATTCAAGTATATGGCCCATGACACAGCGGGTTAGAAGGTGGAAACAAAACCCCTATGCTGTACTGTGTCTACATTGGAAGGAAGAGAACTCCAGGTAGGCCAGCCTGGAATCCTTGAAAATGCCATTGAAATTTCTGGCATGTAATAGATCAACCACCAGTTGATACAAGCAGTGTTTAGGAGACTACATGAAACCAGCTCCTTTCACAGAAATCACGTCATCCACCCTTTTGATCCTGTGGAGTCCCAAGAGCCGAGAGGCCTGGTGTGACCGCAGGGAATGTGTGTCCTGAGCATAGCCCCAGTTCTACTCAGATTAAGGTTTAACATATTAATTTCAGGTCACTCTATTCACGTTTCGCTAAACTCAGCGCCTCTGTAAGAGCTGTTTTCCTCACTGCTTCCCTTAAGATGGCTTTTTGGTTCTTTGATCCAGTTTAGAAATTAAGTTCCTCGAGCAAAGTATTAAATCTTCATCCATTCTGTACCAGCACGTCTTCAATAAAACAAATAGAAGTTAGCACCACAGAATTAAGATTGAGGAAAGAAAACATAATAATAAAATATTGGCTCAGATTTCTTAATTTTCTTTACCTGCTAATTGCGATGCATAAGCCCATAGGAAATGGCAATGATTCATGCAAGCCTGGCACACCATTTCATGGAAGTCTCCACTTTCAGGGGGAACTGCACCAAGATGCTGTCAGAAGGAAACAAGAACACAGTAGTGAAGCATCCGCTGCAAATTAACAGACTCAACTCCAGGTTTAGAGGAAGGAAAACATCAGCTGCCATCATATTTTCAGCACAAGCAAACACTCTTTCTAACTTTCTACAATGATTATTAGAACAATTTGACAACTGGAAAGAGCTGATAAAAATTCCAAGGAAAAACTCAAATAATTCTCTGTTTGTCTCCACCCTTTTATGCCTTCCACATACCCAGAAATCTCATTTTTAAGTAATATTCTGCTACTGTCCTAAACATAGGACATGCCTCTTGCATGCTGCACATTTCAACTCTTAAATAACTTTTTATGATTCCATCCTTACATGTAAGAGATTGTAAAGTCTTCATATTGATCACACACTGAACCTGAGAATTAGGTCCCAAAGCTCTCCATGAAGAGGTGAGAACTATTTGGGCCATCAAAAGCACTTAGTGGCTTCCTTCTGAAAAGCATTCCTGCAAACCTCAGTATGCAGCACAACACAGTCTTCATTCACACACATACAAAAGAATCCAACAGTTTATCTACAGAACACATAACAGAAGCCAATCATATTTTTTTTTATATTCTTTGATCTTGCAACTTCAAATGTGAAATTTCACTTGTGCCCTTCAAGGCACAAGAGGCCGAATTCTTACTGCTTACCCATTAAGTAGGGCACTCACTGCAGTGCTGGGTTGCTTTTGAAGATTTCCACGTAGTTCGAATTCAGGAATGAACAGCACAGTTTAAAAGGCATTCTTTTGAGTGAAGAGCTATTCAGGTAGTTGATAATGATATGTCTCTGTAAGAACCTTCCTCACCGACTATACAGATTTGAGTTTTCCAATTAAAGAGACAGTTATAAACTTACTACTTTATTCCACAGTGGTAACCTTCAAAAAGGTAGGACTCTTCCTATTGTTTTTGGACTGCACAGCAGTGTAAGATTAGACTTTCAGTGTTCCTTTGTACAGGATGAAAACAAATACATTAAAACTCACATAATAATCTCTTCTGAGAACTACAGCAAACTTCCCAAGTAAGAATCACGATACAAACCTAACCAACACTAACTCAATTCTGTGCAAATGGCAATTCTGCTATTTATAGTTTCCTTACCCTTCCATGGAACCAGTCTTCACAAACTATGCACTGGATCATCTCATCTGGAATCTAGAGGAACAGTCCATTACTAGCATTAATAGCAACTTCCAGAATCTTTCATGAGCCTCAAATTGCAGTATTATATAAAGTCTGCCCGAGTGAATTGCATATCCCTCTTCACCCTCCCACAAGCTGCTGCCATTAATAAGCAGTTAGTGCTTCATTAGTCAGTTTGCTTCCCTCAGGTTTAACAGCACATGACATTTGTCATATTATCGAGGCTGTGGAAATTCCCATTCATTATTACTAAACCAGTTTTCCCAGCAGGGCAAGACTTTCTCACACAAAGAGCTGATAAAAGTTAATACACTACTGGTATCTTTCTTCCTGTAAACAGGAATACATGAACAGGCAGCTCAGCAGAAGATACTGATATTAATGAAATCATCAGGACTGTATAGGAATGCCAGAATCCAAACTTAACTGGTCACAATGTAGCACAGTACAAACTGCTTTTTTTATGAAACAATTATTAATTATTTCTTCAGAAATGTTTAGGTATCTCTGAACTTCAGAGAGGTGAGCTGATTAAATACTTGTATCTGAAAGACTTGTGCCTTCCTTTTTCATTGAAACACCTAATTTCTGTAACTGCAAACAAAAGCATGTGCAAACCAAGCAGTGTGTTTCAGTGCTGCAAAAAGAGAAAAAGTGTTCTGGCTACCATAAAGGAAAGCTAAAGCCAGTGCTACGGGACAGACTCTTCCCATCCCAGAAGCCTTGTCAGAGCACTGTTGCAGGCACCAGGAAGCAGGTTCTGGTCTCTCCTAACACGTGCAATGTGCTTTTTCTGCACTCGCACGTTTCTCAAGCTGATGCAAATCCCATCCCCTTAGGGAACTCTGAAACTGCAAAGAGAGGAAAAAAGGGAACTGCAGCACCACTTTGTCCTCCTCCTCTGCCTTTAAGGCATATATGCATTTTACCATTAAAAAAAAAAAAAAAGAAAAAAGTAATTACTTTATACATCAAATGTCAATCACATGGAATGCAAGATTTCTTAAAGTGGGATCTTCCTTACAAAACAGTTCAGTGATCACCATTTACACAGTATCTTGTGTAAGTACCATCTATGTGACTGCTACTCTGTTTTGTATTTCTTACCTCATCTTCAGGATCAGGATAAGGTCTTTTACAAGTACAGTACAATCCGTAGAAATTGTCATTGTATTTATTTCCTGAATTCACCTTGCCCTTCTCCTAGAAGGAAAGGAACAAATGTCTCAAAAGACAATGCAGTGAAAAAGAAAAGACAGAAAATATGTATAATCTAGAACTATTCAATTTCTGTTCCACTTTAATTCCTATAACCAATCATTATACTCATCAGCCTGACTATCCAAAAAGATATTATCCAGACACCCGTACTATTCAGTGAGCAGCAGACAGGGCACGTGAGGAATGCTAAAGTTCAAAAGCAAAGAGGAAAAGCAGTCAGCTCACCTTTGTAACAAATGGCAACTGTGGTGTCAGACAGATTAATAGACAAATGTGGAAGTTCACTTAATCTGTACTATTGATTTTGCACTGGACTGATGCAGAAGGAACAACCACTTGATCCATTTCACTGACTCAGCTGAGAAACTATAACATGTTAAACTTGTCACACGTGTCTCTGTGGGGATCACTGCACTGTGGCTTGGCTGACTAGCTCTGGATCCATCCCAATTCCCCAGAACAAAGTGGACACACATAAAACCACTGTCTGTTTCTACATTTGAGCTGTTGTTATCCCAGGAGCAGCACTGCAGGCAAGCCAAGTGGCATCCCATCACTGCTTCACAGGTTACCAACTACTTCACAACTTCAAAATACCCATCAAGTGCGAAAGCACGAGCACCTTAATACCATAAAAAACTATTCTATCAGTAGGCTCTACTGGTGACATACCAAAAAATATTAGGGTACTAATGCCACCATAAAGAGGGAAAGGGAACTGTCCCTTTGACAGCAGCACAGCCTTAAATTTCCCTAGTGCAACTGCAAAATTGCCCCCCAGCAGGTTCTTCTGAAACCAGCTTAAAACTAATGCAGGGTGCCAGCGCTGACACTTCGACGTGTGCCTGGCAGTGCTGACAATGGATGCAGAGCTGCTGCACTCGCAGATGACACGGACCAAACCTTCCCTCTCCTCCCAACATTTCCCTCTGGTCCCTCAGCAGTTTTATCTCCTGCTGTAATACTCCCACTTTCTTCAACTTGCTAGGAAAGTTGGAGGCGTCGCATGAGTCAGCACCGGCTGAGGCGAGGCACCAACCTCGCAGGAGTGTTAATTTGACCCCGAATGTCTGAAACCCGCCCGAACTCACCGGGAGTAACTTGCACTGCAGATTTTTGAACTTGCTATTCCCACAGTCACAGCGGAAATTCCTGGAAAGAAAAACGCAGCGTTTCGGGGGGTTTTACTGGCGGGGTTTTGCGCTCTTAGCAGCTCCCGAGGGTTCTCCGGGAGCCGCGGAGGCCGTGAGGGTCGCACGGGGCGGGCCCGGGAGGGGCTGAGGGGGCGCGCGCCGGCCCCGCCCCTCGCAGCGCGCGCGCTTTTCCCGCCGCCGCCGCCAGGCGCTTTTCCCGCGCCGGCCGTACCTCTTGGTGTAGAGCTCGAAGAGGCGGTGGGAGCCGTGGCACTCGTAGCTGCAGGCCAGGCAGATCCCCGCCGGCTCCGCGCCGGGCGGCGTGCAGGTGCTGCAGGCGTACAG
>VWZG01003545.1:1624799-1650572 GCA_013396735.1 Grallaria varia
GGTGCGGCCGGCGAGCTCCGCCGGACCCGCGGCACCGCCCGCCGCTCACCCGCCCGAACCCCGGCAGGTGGTGTCGGAGACGACGACGACGAGGAGGAGGAGGACGACGAAGAGGATGAAGGGGAAGACGAAAACCACGTGGAGGCGCCGGCGGGCGGCGATGACCCGCCCCCGAAGCGGACGAAGGTGCAGCAGCCGTGAGGGCGGCGCTGGGGCCGGGGCTGCGGCCGGAGAGCCCCGCACGGACCGTCAGTGCCCGGGCCCGCTGTCCCTGCCCTAAAGCGAAATGCCCGTCCCGACGCTGTGTTGGTTCGGAAGCCGTACGGAATGGATGCGCCCGGGCGTGAGCAGCGTGTTGCTTGTGGGCTGCCTGTGTCACCCTGACAATAGGTTTTAGCAGACTAGGCAACAAATACAGAACTTTTCTCAGAGGTCTTCTGATGGCTACATTTTTTTATTGACTTCTTCCAAGTCACAGTATTTCTTCACATGACTTAAGCTTTTAAAATAAAGCAATAAAATCTGGAAATACTTATTTTGTCAAATATGATCTTAAAAAGGCACAAGACTACTTGTATTTTTATGGAGAGAAAGCAAGACCGCTATAGTATTGAAATTAAAAAGCATGTGTAGGTCTGTGTCCATTCCTGTACAATTCTACTAAGGAAGATTATTTTTGCCTATCTAAAACATGTAGTCACCCATCAATCAAGTATTTTCCTGGAGGAAGTCTGACAAAGTAGATTGAAAGACTTGGGAATCTTGGTTTCAAAAACTCAGGTTTCGTATCAGCCAGGAAAGCACCAAGTCAGTGTGACTTTGATAATTAATATTCCACAATTAGCACTGCTTGTCCTAAGCGATTTTTTTTTCCCAAATAGCTTTTCCCCTCTTTTTCATGCAGCATTCAATCTTTATACACATTCTTCCATCACTGAGTGTTATCCAGGTTGACTTTTAAGCTCATTTGGTAGCTAAGTCAAGGGAACATCATAGCTTAATATTCTGCCTATGCAGAACTCCCAACATTACCTAAAAATAAGAAAGAAGAGCAGAGTGATTTTTTTTGAGATGCTTTTTAAAACCAAAGCTAGACATAAACTAGGGGAAATGCAGTAGAGTTCTGCACTGATTGCTGTAGTTTATTTTAGAGGGGGAGAAAATATAAATACTCAAGCAACACCTGTGAGTATGTTACGTGTAACAGTTCTTGGCTGTGTGAATCAGCATAACCCAATCTCTACTAAGGCAGTGCGATCTTTTTGTCATTTGTCTGTTTCATTAGGGTAACAGAAAGTTGTCAGTGCTTCCCACATGTTACTTTAATTCCTAATTTTTGTTTGGTGCATGCTTCTGTGAACAGGTGTAAAACTTGTTAGCCAGTCCATACAGATTTGCAGAAATTAACTGCCTGACTTAATAGTGGGAAAAGCACTTTGGGGTTTTTTTTTCATGTGTTCTGCTGGCAGTTTGCTTATGTATTATGGAAACTGATGAAATCTTAGGACTTGTATATAGGAATAAATGAAAAATTTTTATGAGGACAAAATTGTCTGCATTCATTTGAAATGGGGGGAGAAGGGGAGTCAGAAATGAAGACAGAAATGGATCTTTATGTACTCTTATTCTAAAAAATTTGTTGGCAGATAGGACACAGGCATAACTGAGGAGAAAAGACCAATTCAGTAGACATGGGAAGTTTAGTTGCTGAGGACTTAAGAGAAAATTACACAAATTAATTCTGCTTTCTTGTCAAGCTGCAAAATCTTAAAATGATAAAATGCTTCAAGTGTTCTAGGGTAGATAACTTATTGCATGAAGTGGTTTATCAAAATGGCAAAGGCAACGTTTAGTACAAAAAAGTAGCCTGATAAATATATCAGAAGGGCTCTTTCATATGGCCTGTGCTAAAGTGATGACATCTTTTATACGTTGTGTTCTCTAGCTTTCTAAGCTTATTGTACAGCTACCTCTGAGAGCAGCATTTTCCCCTTTTTTAATCTTGCCCCTGCTGTCCTCCAGACTAAACACTCCAGCCATGGTGTGAATGGTGGGAGGGGTGAAAATTTCTTGCCTAAGGTTAAACATTGCTTTTCATTGAACCTTAGGCAAGAATTTGTGGCCTTTACATATAAACTGTGTAAACAGTCCAATAGCATGTAATGGCCTGAAAACCTCTGGTCTAAAGCAACAAACCCTAATTTTACTAGCACAGCAGTAAATGCAGGTGACACTCCAGTAACAGGATACTTTTTTTCTGTCAGCCTGGACACAGGAACATGCTGCATCTGAGCTCCAGAAGATACCAGTGAGCATTGGGTCAAAACCAACGACTCAAGTTTCTGCCTTTAAAGAATCTTTTCTAGTCCTTATTGTAGCCACAAAAACTTTCACGTGACGCAAACAGCACTGGAGCTTCATGGGACCTTATGTAATTCTAAACTGTAAGTTTGCTTGTGACTGAAGTGCCCTAAATCAACAGAGAACTTCATTTTTCTGGGAGTTGCTGCAAGATTACCAGGCACAGAAAGCTTTAGCGTGATGCAGTTTCCCACCTTATAGATCTGTTTTAGGACCTACCCTACAGCTGAGTTCTGAACCCCTCCTGTGAACCCTCTAAATTAACTGTAGCCCCTGCACTACAGGTAGAGGAGGTAAGTTTTGAGGGAAGAGAGATGCAGTGCTTCTGTACCTAACCAAATTTCAGGCTGACACAGAACAAGCTCAGTTCACATCTGCACTGTTTAGTGCAGTTTGAGTGTCTTACTAATAGAACTTGGTTTGACTAGCCTGAGGGGGTCTCATTGGATTTCCTTACTGAAATAAAAGGGCCGGATGCTGGTATGTTTGTATTTGAGAGCTGAAGTGATACTAAACTCTTGGTAGTATTTAGACAAGAACCAACTACTTTTACTAGTTACGAAACAGAACAGCAAAAACGTCACAAAGACTGGGATATGACATAGTCTATTGTCACTGCTTTGAAATACTAAATTTGCTGGTTCAAACAACGTTGAGGCTAAATTCACAAAGGAATTTAACAGCTTGCAGTGTTCTGTGTTTAAAAGAAAGTTTAAAATCTCAAGTATGATATTTACTAGGCACTCTGGTAGTTCTGTGAGGGAAAGGGGGCAATCCCACTATACCCAGTAACTGAGATAGTCTAAAAGTGAAGGCCTTTCCCAGTTCCTAGGGAAAGATCCACTGTCATAAGTTTCATTAAAGGGTGTGACAGCAATTCACCAATTGCAGCCCTTGTGTAATTCTCACTCACTCTAAAGTTCATTTATACAGAAGCTAGTAAAAATACAAGATTTTCAGTAAAATACACAATCATGGGGCTTAATATGTGGAAACGAGATTAACACTCAGGGGTGTAAACAACTGACCAGTGGTTTGGGGCACAACCACTAGCCAAATGGACTAGTCACGGGCTTTAAGGAGTGACTTGAGCAGAAGTACCTTCTTATGCTTCTTATGGCTGTAGCATGTTCTTTCTCCCCAGAAGAAACTTGCACTACCATAGGGTTAGCTTTAAGGAGAGCCAAGATGAGTCAGTTCTTAAAATTTAACTATGTAATAAAGTTATTAAACTGCTTTCATGCATTAGGTCATACATAGAAAACAGATTCTCAAAGACTGGCACATGAAAAGCAGCATTTTTAAAGAAACTAATAGAATAATAAACTAGAGAACATTAATTTGAGAAAACAATGTGCAAAGGCAAGAGAAAATAGGGGAGTTAATAGGTATCCTGCACAAACCAGGAAATTTTGTTCCAAGGATAAGTCAATCCTCATATTTTCAACTAAAAAACAAGCTTGCAGTTCCACTTTGATGCTGGAAGGAACATGTCATAAGTAACACATTTTATTGCAACTTACTTCTGTCCCAAGTTTGAAGGGCTGCAGCCTGATGTTCTGCTCTTCATTAGACCTGCTCCCCCATGGTAGGAAGTGAAGAACAGGCTCAATAGCACTTACAAAAAAGCATGTGGGAGACACTTTTCTGAGATGGGAAGGCACTGTCAGGTAAAGGGTGAGCAGCTAAAGAAACTGAGACGGCTCAAGTGATGTTCAAGCAGTCTTTGTGACACAAATGCAATAAAAAGACATCCAGGGTAGGTGGCAGACAGATGAATATTAATCACCCTTGCGTTACAGCTACTCACTTTGTTGGCAGAAAGTTAAAGCACTGAATGGTTACTAAGCTGGTAGAGTTTAGCAATCTTCTAAGAACTTCATTACTGCCTCTATTATTACAGCTTCCGCTGTTTGAGGTAACTCATTTTCAGTCAATCTGAGATTCAGAGTACAAGTAAAAATAGCTTTCGCGTCTCTAAGTGGAAGTTGGAGCAATTAATCTTTGCTGCCCAGTCAGTAAAAAGAACTAAATAGATTTGTATAAGCAAGTTCTAGCAAAAATTAATCCTTTACTAGATTAATGCCACTGCCCCAGAAACAGATTTGTGCCGTTATCTGCCATTTATGATCAAGAACCAATTGAGAAGTATTGTAGTCTTTGAAGAGGTTGTAAAACTTCTTTGAGTTTGACTAACCCAAAAGCTTGTAGATTATGTCAATTTGTGCTACAGGCAGCTATCTTTTGTTACTCCGGACTAATTAACCTTGACACTATCTACAAATCTTCAGAATACTTAAGCTTAAGTTATTTCACTACTTCTTTTTTTAAGACTACAGTAAAAAACAATTTATCATTAATTTTTATAGTCGTTCCTTTACTTACTCTGTCAATAAGACTTCATCTCTCGATGTTCCCCTGGTGCCAAAAACACTGGAATAATCAGCAGAGCTTCACTTTGCTCTTTTCCTACTCCTATTGTCTAGTATTCCTGTGCAGTATGTTGACAGTTTAAACTAATTCTCTCCACTGCTGCTTTCCACTTCAAGCTCAAATCCTTACAGACACAGCACCTGCTCGAATTAGACTGTGTGTCTTTCTGTAGTTAGTTGTAAAGTCCATGATTGTCAACACCTGTAATCCAAAACCAGGCTTCTGATGGAAAACTCTACAAACACAAACCTCAGTTCAGTAAGTCACTGCTATGCCCAGCACGTGCTCCACATCCAGACAGCTTGGCTCACCCCACCAGGCATGCTGATGAATTTGCTAAGGGTCACATGCTTGCATAACAGAAACTTGGGCAGTTCTTCCTATCAGTTGCTATTTTTGATGCTTCCTCATATGTTGCCGCTCTTTAAATAATTCCATGTGGACACAATGGAACTGCTCCGTTTAAAACTACAGCATCAAGTTAAAAACAGTCTGGCCAGAGGTATCTCTGTGTTACACAAAGGTCAAAAAATTACAAAGAGATTCAGTTTCATCCAGCCAGTCCCAAAACTACAAGCTACAAACAAGGGCACAGAGCATAAAAGGACAACAAAAAAGATGAAGAGGACACATACTCTGAGGGAAGGAGAGGAGAGCTACAGCAGCTGACAGGCAGCACTACTATCTGGCAACAAGCATATGCAAAAAAATAAAACCAAAAAAGAAAAGCCACTGATATGTATCTGCATTAATAGACTTCTGTTTATAAACTTTGAAAAGTTTTTATTTTATAGATAAATAGCATGGTGATTCTAAAAGTTGGGAAACAACACAACTTAAAAGCTCTGATTTCAAAGATACTAACTACTTCTCAGAGTTTATAATTTACTCTCACTCTGGCATACTAAGATGGCAGCTTCCTCCTTCTCATATTGCACTTAGAACTCAAAACCATCTGGCAAAGGCTACATTGTTTTCAGGTCCAAGCACAGATGCTGACAATTAAAACCAGTGTCTCATACATCCAAATGCAAGCAGACAGTCCAAGGTGTTGTAACTGCCGTGTTTAAACACAGCAACACTGAAAATAGTGTTCGCTTTCCAAAGTGAGAGAAAGCTGATATTCTCCAGGATTCCCTTAATGCAGTCAGACATGGATCATCATTTGTGATGATTAGGTATGGACAATCACATACAGTTGAAATTGTAATCGAGTTTCACTTATAATTCTTTTGGGCCTACTGCTTCTGAAGAGGGTGTTTTGCCCTATTTTCATATTTGTAAAGTTACTTCCATCATGGGTGGGTCAAAAATTTAGTTATTCCAAGAAACAAAAAGCGACAAGAGGACTAAACAGATTCAGTCTTAAAATACACAACACAGCAGTTAGACTTAAATGTTATGCCAAAATAGCAGTGCAAAACAGAGCTGAAAACTACGGCAAGAAATCTCAGAATTTCAGTGTGACTGAAGAAATTTGCATTCATTGCAATAATGAGTATCTTACTACTTTGAATTTCTGGAAGAAACATGATTGTCTTACAACCTGTTTGTAGCACCCTCCCAACATAGTACCAGTTAACTTTCCCAAAATCAAAGATTTTCATAATGTATCAGTGGTCCTAGAACATGGCTTTGCATCATGTCTGGAGTGAAATTAGAAGTCATAATTTCAGTGACTTGTAATTTTATCAAATGAGATGACAGAAGGAAACACAAAAGAATTTTTGTGCAGACTACAGGCCAATTCCAGCATAAACTGCATTTGATGTTATAGGAAAAAAGTTTAAAGCACCAAGCTCCAGGCCTATGCCACTCCTCTCTGCCTACCTACTACAATGTGGTACTGTTGTGGTCACTGAAAAAAAGTAGGCTACCACAGGAAAAACAATACTTTTTCCCTTTAAAGGTTTGCACAAACTTTATTCTTTGCTTCCTGTTTTTATATCTAAACTTAATTTTTAAAAATTCATTAAAAACAGCACTGATGTTGATAGTACTTAGAAAACAAAAAAGGAAAAGCAAAGAATTGTGTTAAGTGCAGATTTTATAATCATGTTCTCTTTTTTTTCCTCTTACATTTACCACAAAAGAAGTATATTTTCATTGATTTTACTCCAAGGGAAAACATAAGAAATTACTTTTTTGCACAGAGGAGTAAAGTCACGGACCAGAAACTTGTTTCCCCACAGGACGTTTCAGATGGAGTGTTGCAATTTTGCATCATTAAGGCAAAATGAAGAATACTTCCATCACATGTCACACAGGGCTCTCCCACTCTGGCTGCTTGATAGACCCATAATTAAAAAACCTTTGTAATTATTTTTTTAAATAGAAAACAGTCACTCTCTTCATTGTTTATCAGTTTGAAAGAAAAGGCTCTTTCCGTCCTTCACTTAGAACTTCAGTCTTGTGATTAGATCAGGCATATGCAATTGCTTCGAAACAGCAACAGAAACTAGAACTTGAGCTAAGTGTCAATCAGTTGTAATCTACTGATCTGATTAGAGGCCTTCACAAATGTTTGATGACGATTGCAAATAACAGCCAAGCAGATAGGAATGATGCAGTACCCAACAGTTTTGGGGTCAGCTCTTGTACAGGAATAGAGAAACAAGAACATCTGTAAATATGGTATTAAAAATATTATAGTCCACAGCCAAAAAGGCAAGGATAGCAGTCGTACTTTTAAGGAGTGCGTCCATGTGGTTCCTTGCTGTGGTTCCTTGGGGTGTTGCTGAATGTGCTCCAGTGCTAGTTTGTTGTAAGTCTCATTGATTTCAAAGACATAATAAAAAGCCGCAGCACTTGCTAGCAAGTACAGCCCCACACCAATCCATCCCATCCTCTGGCGGAAGTTCATCATTCTCCATGCTCTGCAGCTGCAACAAAAGGTGATGTAAACATTCAGTACAGCTTGGAGAAAGAGGGGACACAGATGAACTCTGTTTTTTAAAGATAACTTTCTCTAACTTTTCATTCTACATTAGTTAAAGCGGCACACACAACAATTTCTGAAGACCCGAGTTCTCATAGAACATCATAGAAAAATCACACTACTCTGCCAGCAACAGGTACCAACACACAAAGCTCCATGGATGGCTCTGGCTACTCTAGGGTCTGCTGGCTATCAGGACATACCCAGCTAAAGTCAAGGACTGAGTGAACACAAAGGAAGTCATCAGCTGGATAGGTTACTTACCCCATTTGCACTCAGTGTCTCTAGATGCCAGGTGGGATAACACAAGATTTTCTACAAATATGTAAAGTTTGGAAAGTTCTTTAGGTCTACAAGACAAACATGCTGCTATACAGCCAGTAACAGGAGCATAACTGCTTGTTTGCGGTATAGCAACATCCAGTTGTGTTAAGCTCTGGGTGCCCATCTATGAACCATATAAAAGGATGTTTTCAATTTGAAAATTAGAAGAGATGTACGAAGGGTAAGTATTTGCACCCATGAAGGTATAAGCATGTTATTTGCACCAAAGTACATTCCTACTGTCCCTTTGCAGACAGTTGCCACAGCCCTTCCACAGAAGGGAGCTGCACACCTGTACTTTTCAATGCTTTCATGCAGAACAAACCAGACACCACTCAACCGGCACTTTCCACAAAAAGCACGAATTATTGGAGCACCAAAGATACTACTGCGCTCAATTTTAGCTGCTTCAAATCTCCAGCTGGCAGCACAGGTCTAGGTGACTAGAAACACTCTTCAAACCAGTCACAAACACTCACGCTAAAGTAACTCCACACAAATGAAGTCATCTCTTTTCCTCAAACCAGCCCTTCCACAGGGCAGGGAAAACCATTGCAGCTGATTAGGATTCTCCTAACAAACATGCCTTTTTGGACTGCTGAGCTTTTACTTTTCCTACCTTTTCTAAGAGAGAGGTAAAACCTCTTTTAAGAGAATGTATTAGGCCTTAAAATAAAACGTTTAAGAATTAATTATGCTTGCACAACAATAACAATTCACGGAAGTACAAGAAAATTTACTCTAAGTGATAAAAAAGAATCACTACACCTTCCTAAGTCACCCTTTCTTAGCCAGACTACTTGGTTAGCAATCTTGAAAGACTTCCTGGTTTTATTTAAGTGGTGCATATCCTTAATCCTGACCTGACAGAATCTGGTCAGGGTAGCCCTAGAGAAATTGTTCTGGCCCTCACACTGCTGCACCCGTGGTGGCTAAAAGGGTCAAACACACAGGGAGAGTAAACACCTGGGAAAGAACAGTAAATACCCGAGAATGCCATTACTTATGCCTGTTTGCGGTGTACCAACATGCAGTTGTGTTAAGCTCTAGCTGAGTGCCCATCCATGAAGCACGTAAAAGGGTTGCTACTTCTTGTCCAGCTCATCCTCCTATGTAACTCCGCCGCCTGTACCCTCGGTGGTTTCAGCAGGACGACCGAGCACGGCGCTGAGGGCGCTGAGGGCACTGACCGGAGCGGCGGAGCCCCTTCGCCCCCTGAAACCCGCCCGCTGCTCCTTCCACGAGCTGTGCCTTCCAAGGAAACAAATCCTCGGAAGGCACGTACACCCTGGAAGCACGAACGCTGGGGAAACAGCAGCAGGTTTAAGAAGGCAAAGAGGAGCGGGTTTCGCTCCTGCCCTTGGGCAGCGGCCAGAGGAGGAGCCTTCGCTCCGGGTTACACCGAAGGAGTAACGCTACAGAGTTTTCTCTTATCCTCCGTGTCCAGATCCCGGTAAAACTCGCAGCCTTCGGGGGCACCCGCAATGGTTCCCGCACCCCTTCACCCCCACCGCGGCTCTCCTCCCGCCACCGCCCGCCGGACCCGCGCTCCAGGCGAGACGCGCCTCGCCGCCGCGGGTCCTTCCCCGGCGCCGGCAGCCTCTTACCTTCCTCCGGCGGAGAAGGAGGGAGCGGGAGGGCGGCGGCGGGCGGCCCGCTCCCCTCAGCCCGCGGCGCGGCGCCGGGAGGCGGCGGGTCCCGCGGTGCCGCCCNGCGGGGGCGGGCTCACCCAAAATGGCGGCGGCGCTGGGTAAGG
Source organism: Grallaria varia (assembly GCA_013396735.1). NCBI lineage: Eukaryota > Metazoa > Chordata > Aves > Passeriformes > Formicariidae > Grallaria > Grallaria varia. The sequence continues at coordinate 1,634,612 of VWZG01003545.1, forward strand.
GGGCGGCCGTCGTGAGGGGAAACACTGAGAGAGCCGCTACCGGGGTGTTGTGTAACAGCCTCCAGCAGCTTACACACGTGTACTTAAAAATCAATATATGCTGATACATAAACGGTACTTACTGGCTTATTTCTATTCAATTAAGTTAGTAGGAAATATTATATGCTTATTACCCACGCCAGGGGGATTGGGACTAGATAATTTTTAAGGTCCATTCCAATCCGTTAGCATTCTGTGATTCTGCGATCTTCTGGGGAAGATCCTCTATTGAAGCCAAAAGATCGTTTAAATTGAGCAAAAAGGTGGTTCGGTCAGGTATGTGCCGTTCACTGATGGGCCCACAATGACGCTGCCAAAGTTAGTGCACAACGTGTTTGCCTCAATTCAGGAACTGACGTGCTCTGTGCTAGTTAATTCGATAACTGCATAGTGTTGTGTGTGAAATAAAACTAGTTACTAAATCGTATTCCTAAAGTGAAGAGATTACCACTGTTTCTCATAGACAAGATAGTGGCCACAATTTACATTCATCCAGCAGCAGTTAAAAAAGAAGGTTAAAAGAGAATTCTAAAAGGAATGTCCAATAAATAAGATGCTAAAGCAATGACTTTCAGTATTTTGGGGGTAAATAAATGTATACACATAGGATCATCTGCCATTTTTCGGGGGGGGGCAGGGGGATGTAGTAGGTGCATGTGAGGTACTATATAAAAAATGCTGCAAAATGGAATTTATGGTGGCTTATCCTGATGTTTGGTGTTTCAATTAAAAGTGTTAGAAGCTGGTGTTTTGGGTTACATTCAGGACAGCTGATGACCGAGTGCACAGAGCTGCAGATCTTAGGGAAAAAAGACACTGCTGAGAGCCCACAAGAGGCAGAAATAAAAATTCTCTGGCACAGAGCAACTACACCTTAAGACATGCTCTATTATTATTATTATTATTATTATTATTATTATTATTATTATTATTATTATTATTATNATGCTTATTGAACAAAAGGCCCAAAGTGACACAAGGTGGCGCCCGGCACCACAGGCAGAGCCGACCCGAGCGACTCCCCGACTCCCAGGGCAGCGGTTTTGCATTTGAATTCAGTTGAACAAGGATTTCATTATCTTTCATGAAGTTTAAATAACCCTTTAGTGTAGTTCTGATGAAAGATGTAGATATTAATAGCTACATACAGCTAATTATCCCTGGGTCACTTCTCTTTACTAAATGCATTCTTTCTGTTCTTACAGGTGGTGAGGTTCCAGCTGGTCTAGAAGGGAACAAAGTTCTTGTGGAGCTGACAGACTTTCTACTATGGATGGCTATAGTGCATAGTCTTATCTAGAGGTTAGAGGTAATGATGGGAAATGAAATAGTTGCCAGATAGAGCCTATTTTCTTTAAAATACCAACTTAGATGTCAAAGGGTTTCAGTACAAGTTAATATGTGACTGTCTGAATATATGGCGTGGCAGTGGATACCTGTGCTAAGTGTAAAGCCTTCATTTGCACTTAGGATTCTGAGGAAAAAGAAGTGGAATGTGGGACTTATTCCTACTAAGGAAGTCTATCTTTTCTCTGAAAGATTGGGTTTGGAAAGGGAGGAGGGTTGAGGATTTAACCTGCTTGTAAACTAAACAGGTTAAAAGACCCAGCTACGGGTCTTCTCCTCTTCTCAGCACAGGCCTGAGATTTTGATTATGAAGAGAAGGATCTAAAAAATTTGAGGTGTCGTTACAAACACAAGCTGTCTTTTAAAAATAAGACATAACACCAGCCAAAGTGATTTGTAATATTTTTGGGCTAGATCTCAATCTGCATAAATTCAGTGTTATGCTTAACTTCTGGCATAATACAGGAAGGGAGACAGCAAACAGCTTGGCTGAAGGCTTGATTGGTTAGGTTTAGCAGCAGCCCTTTGAGAGGGGAGTGAAAACCACCAAAATCAGTAAAACAAGAAGGAACTGTTCTCAGCTTTAGAAGGGTTTCAAGAGAAATTCCAGTCATGAGGGCTGGGAATAATAAGGAGAAAGAATTCATGAGGACTGGTAACAAGGGGAAAGAGCTCATAACTCTGCATTATAGAAATGAGAACCTGCACCTGGTGAGACTCAGAAGGGCAATATTGAGCTTGCAAACCAGAGGATAAGACAACTTTGTTGAATCCAAAGAAATAATATTTAATTAATAGGATCAGTTCATGGGATTTTGTAACATTAAAAGAAAAAAAAAACCACCAGTGTTTCACCTAGTTTTGACAGGCAGTATAATTTTATAGAAACAGTGGGTTTATTTTGAAGCTAAAGCAGAAAAGCATTGGGAGCAGTGGGGGCTGGCTGCTCCCCAAAGGGCAGGAGCCAAGCATGGTAACACACCTGGTAGGCAGAGCCTCACTGCTCACAGTACCTGAGCAAAGCAAGCAGGGCACATTGGATTCAGCCAGAAGTACAGATCATCAGGCAAATAATAAGGCAGGTCAAGGTCAAGCTGGGAAGGCAGTCCCCAGGTTAGGATCAGGTTCAATGAGAACTCAGATCAGATGTAACCTAGTGATTGCCATGTAGGTGCATACCAACAAGAAAAGACTGAGGTCAAGCTAGGAAGTCAGGCTGTAACTCCAGGTCCAGATGAACATGGCTTGGCTCAGTCATGGCTGAACAGGAGACCTATATTCCTAATACATAGATCAGGTGCAGACTAAAGGCCCAGGGCTTGGCTTAAATGGGGCTCCTGAGCTCATGGGAGTTGCTCAGGTGAGGATTGTTGGGGCTGTCAGGGCCTGTTAGTGCATTCAGGATCTTGACAAAATACATAGGATAAAGGAGAGTTGGCAATAGGAATCAGAAGGCTTAGTTTTAATCTTTGAGTCAAACAAAGTTTTCATAACTCAGTATTAATGGAAGGTCTTCCCTAGACTTAGATGGTGGCCAAAATAGAAAAGCAGAAGTAGAAGACCTGAGATAACTACCAAACCAAATTAGTTTGACTTCCAAATGGAAGGCAGAAGCTGAAGGATAGACTGCATCTTGCATTCTTTTGGATGGATTTTTATGCTTATATTTAACATAGTTGTACTGGGTTCTTGTTGACAAGTAACCAAGAAGTAAGAAGACATTTCTATCAACATGGCATTGGCCTTCTGCTTTGTAGGACACTGATTTTTGATTCATGGAGAACACCATGTTCCCAGATCTTTTCCTTCTTCATCCTAACTTTAAACAAAATGCTTGGCTGGAGCACTGGGATCCCTACAGACTCCATATATGCTGGGATTCCAAGGAGAAAGTTGCCATAAATGAGAACAGGATATGAGCACATGTGTTGGTCCTATGGAGATTATACCCAACCTTAAGCCAAGAGCATTACACTAGTTTTAGGGTAGGACTAAGCTTCTGACGAGTGAGGAATGAAACACAGAGCTCCTTGAAAATGATCACTTGCTGGTTATGGAGGAGGAGGGCAACTGGAAGAAAGGAAGATTTATTCAGACTCTGAGGAGCTCCCATCTCTTTCCTGTGCTTGGAAGGTGGGGCACAGAGGAGCAAACTGAAGAACTACTGCTTTGATTGGAGAAAGCAAACATACGTGGAAGCTCGAGCTTCATACAACATCTGCCCTCAGCTCCAGCTGGTCAAACTCCCTTTTGTGTTGCAAGAAGAGTTAATGCTGTGTTCATAAAGAAACACAGAAGGGAAAGGTTTTTCAGTGAATCTTAAGTAACACATCTGAAAAACTGAGGAGGCATATTGGGAAAAGAAAATACCCATTTTTTTTTTTTTGTTTTCTCAGAACCATGTTTATAGTACTCATGTGAATTTTTATCAGTGAGTGCATGAACGCCCAGTATTTTTGCAGCTTGTAGCTGTTTTGTTTGTTAGATGTAGTTACAGTGAATTTCATAGTATCCTGTTGTGGTGTAATGAGTTGTTTTGATCAGTTTCTTATCATTTGCTGTGAGTTAAAAACAATAGTTTCCTTCAATTCATATGTTTTATTTCATGTTTTATAATCTTAATTTGTATTTTAGAATTTTTGTTTCTTCTGAAAGTAAGGCTACAATCTTCTGATTCTCTTTTTTTCTTGGGTGGTTATTTTGCTTGTACTGTTGTCTTTCTTTGAACGTCTTTGTTGGAAAACACCTGTTTTCTTATAGAGTATAGCACATTTATTTGGGAATATGTAAGACATTTTTCTGTGTGTTGCCTTTTTTATATTTTATTTCTTCTCCTTCTGAATTGAAATAGTATATTTGCTTTGTTTGGCTACATTGACCACAAAAAGCAGTTATTCAGTGAGTTGTGTGTAATCTATGGTGATATTTTTCTCCTTTGACTTGCTTTGTATACTTTGAAATGCTGGGAACTTAAATTACCTTAGTCTTTAATTCTCAGTTCCTAATATTCTTCTGCCCTTTGTTGTTAGCAGCAGCCACATCTGAACTAAACTTCAGGCAATCATATAAGCCAGGTTCTCTGAATACCAGCCATACTTTGTTCTTGGTTCTAGAAATATTTACCATCTTTCCAACAAACTTTTTCCTATTTACAAATGGAATAGCTCTCATTCTCCCAAACATCCACAGTACCAAACATCCAAAGTAAACATCTGCCAAAGAAAGACTTACACACTACTACCCTTTGTCAAAGTGCCTCTAAAGCACTGAGTCTTTTATAAAGGGTCTTGGCATTTTAGACTGAACTCTTAGTCTTCCTTACGCTGGTTCTCCTTGTTCATTAGTTACCACTGACTATAATCATCATGTCTGCATTGTCTGTGGTAAAACAATTCCATCAGGAAAGAGATAAAATCTTTGCTTTTACCTTCTGTTTCCAGCCAATTACAAAGTGGCTTCAAAGTTGAGCAAGAACTGACAAAACACACTGAAAGAATATGGGCAGAGAAGGCTGCTGACTGACTGTTTCTCTCTGTGGCATTTATTTAAATAGAAGACAAATACAATTTATGCAGAAACAATGCAGATATTGATCTCTCAGCTCCAGCAATATGACCCAGCATTGTACTGACCCTGAAGGAAAGAGAGCTGTCCTGCAGAACTTTGGTCAAAGCAGTTTTCAGTTACAAATTGCATTTCAGCAAAACCATTATTCATTACAGTGTCTTATTTTTAACTAAATCTCCATAAATAATATGTAGATATATATATAATCCACTTCCAAAGCTACCATTAAACTCCTGAGAATTCTGCTTTTCCATGATTTCAACTAAAGTCTGCTGATACTACCATAAAGGAACAGTTATTGAATTTCCACGCTGGGTTTGCTGCTGCCAACATGTTTGGTCATGTAGACAAGTTAACTGAAAAATAACACATGTTAAAAAGAAAAACAGATTCACAACCAGGGGCCTGCAGGCCAAAAATGCTGGGTTTGATCAGTTGGCCTAAAAGAGTTATTTTTCAACAATCAGAAGAAAAAAATAGTAAAAAAACCTCCTCTCAGAGGATCACTCACTAAAAATACACACTCTCCCTCCTTCTTCTGTCCATACAGTTATTCCAAGAGAAACATCTGACCACCTGAGGGAGGGACAGCTCCGTGGACACAAGAGGAGGTTGTGATGGGACTCACGCTTTTTTTTTTTCAATTTCCATTAATTAACTCTCCTTCTGTGGTGCTTATGAGAACAAGTCAGTAATACCATAGAATGGTTTTAAAGAGATTTAGTTATTATCCCTTCTGAGATTCCCATTTTCCAGGCTGTAACTATCTTGCTTTAGACTGTGAAGGGTGTGCAGCAGGCAATATCTGTATTTAGACTTTCTTGAAGCGTAACTTTCTTTTACTAGAGAGACACTGAAAGAACACGCTTCAGATTAGGCCTTTTCCCAAATTCAAAGGATCACAACTTTTTTGCATGGACCAAGAGGGAGGTTTGTGGGAGGTAAACCAGGTATTGTTTAAGATGTGCAGAATCTAAACTTTCTCTAAAACAAAAAGTGTTTGTGTATGTGTGTGTCTTTTTTTAGGAACCTGTTCCCTGTGTCCTGTTAGAGCTTAGGACCCCCAAACACATCCCAGAGACCCCCCCCAGCAACCCAGGGACCCCAGATCCAGACTCCCAGACCCCCATAAGCCCCCCCAGACCGCAATATCCCCCAAGACCCTGACACACACCAGTCTCACCAGGCCCCCAGAACACCCCCAGGCCCCCCATAACTCCCCTTGTCTGAGGCAATGGGAAATAGTGTCAGAGGAAGGCAGAATGACAGAAGTACTTCATGGTTAATACAAATGTCAGACTTGGAGAGCATCTCGTTACTCATTCAAGTGCACGTGGAGAGCTGTCAGCTCAACTGAAAGGCTGACATGAAGGGGGGGAAGTTTTCATAGAAATTTCATCAATTGGAAATAAGTCTTCATCCTCTTCTGTATGGGCTCCTGTTATTGTCCTGTTGTTTAGTGAAGGATAAAAGCCAGCTCATGGTAGTTGTGAAGCTTTTAAGTATTCACGTAGCCCTGTACCTGAATTCGCCTTTTTCTGAAGCCCGTGATAAAGGTCTGTACCAGAAATCAGCACAAAGACCCAGAATGACTCAAGCAGTTGAACAGAGATGTTAACAGCAGCTGATGGTTACTCTCAAAGGGAGAATTTCAATAATTTATTAGTAAGTGAGTATTTGCATTTCATTTAACAAAAGCACATTAAACAGCATTTGCAAATCTTTAAAACAAAAGTCATTACACGTTTGTTCCTTACTGTGCAGTTTGTAAGCTGCTGGTCTTATGCCTATATGAAATGAAATGCCTACATCATGCTCTATCATAAAATTCCATGTGACTATTTAAATATCTCTATCTTGGCACACTTATTACCACATTTGTTGGTATTCTTACAGAGGAGATATGTCTGGTTTTCCACACAAATTGAAAAATGCTTAGTTTGCCTTTCACCAACAGAATGTAAACAGTCATGGCAATATGAAAATACTTGGAAGGTAAAAAAAAAATATGCTGCCATGAGACTAACAAGTTTAAGTGCATCCAAGCCAACGCTTTCTCCACATGAAAAAGTATCTAGTCTTAAGTTAACGTGTCACTGAAGGTGTGTTTCTACACTGCTTTGTGTAATAGGACTTAGGGCATCTCCATTCTAAAATGATGCCTCTATATAGTGCAGAGCTTGTTTGCAATGAGTTTATGGTGTTCTTGGTGTCATCAGTTGAAATGTTTCACCAGTCAGTCCAGTGCATTGAGGATGATTTTGCAATGCATTGTGATACAAACTAAAACCTATCCTGATTTGAGTGTTGAGGCAGAGGTTACAATTTCAAGGTTTTTTCATCTTCTATTCTGATGCTTTTTTTCACCAGCTAGACAGTGTAATTCTTGGACTGTTGCACATTTTCTAGAGTTGTAAGTGCTCTGGCATAACAGCCTCTGAAGCAATGGAAGATCTTTAGCTTGATAACCACTGTGGAAATGGAGGATGGAAGTAAAATCAGGCTGAGACTTTTCTGGAGTGTCTTCACACAGTGAAAATGCTTGGAGCAGTCAGCAGAACATAATGTGTAGATGCCCCTCCTCTGGAAATCTGCACAAATGTGACTCCCCAAAAAAGGATCAGTGTTAGCCAGCAACACAAGGGTTTTGTTGCTGTAGAAAAGTGTGTGACACCTAGAAGCTCTCTTTTCCCCAGCTGTGTGGAGTGATGGTAAACCAGTCTTCTGGGGCTATTGTCATTGATACCAAGCGGAGATGATTAACAAAGAAGAGTTCAGGTTTGAATTCTCTCAAAGTTGAGTAGGTGAGATCCTTTGACAAAACCTACATGCCTATCATATCTCATTCTCCCTCACCCCAATCCAGGCCTCATCATCTTCAGAATATGTCCCACAAATTGTGGTCAGTCCCTCTGGCAGCTTCTTGTGTTACTGCAGAGTAGCCAAAATTTCGCCTGAAAACGCTATCAACTTTAATTTTGGGATAGCTTCTACTTCTCTGGCTTATGAAACCATTTTCTAGAGAGAACTCTATAGTCCAAGTAGCTGCAAAATAACTTCAATGTTTGTGTTTGAGATTTTAAAAGTGTCAGAGGTATAATTACAAAGGCAGAGATTTCTGAAGAAGATTTCCATGTGTTAGAAATGCTGGTGTGCTTTGCACTTTGTATGTGAAAATAAAGGAGAGCATTTTAATGAAGGCTGGAGAACAGAGCCAGGAAAAACTTCCAAGTTATTTTGACCTTTTTTGAAAGACAACATGCCTGCCTGTACTAAAACTTCCTGTTCATGAGGGATCCACAGTTGCAGAGCGGGACTGTGGGACAGGAACAGTGAACAATGAGAATTCAAATAAGCCCCATGACATAAAAGACATACATGTTTAAGAATTTATGTTATTAGGACTGTTGTACTGTTAGGGAGACTTGTGCCCAACTGAATTTCAAGAGTACAACTTTCAGGCAACACAAAGCTGTTATTGATCTGACAATACCAACAGGCAGTACAAGGAAGGCTTTGCTCGAATGTTGAATGTGAACACAAGGGAGCTGTGTTTTTTGGAGAGCTTGTCTGCCACAGCACCATGTCTGGTGCCTTTTGCCACAAGGCCTCTTCTTTGCCTAGTGCTTGAAATGCTTTTATGACAGCTCCTTGGCAGGTCCTAAGGCCTCCTATGTCTAAATGGTGGCACAAGTTCTTTCCTCTGGTTTAGGGTGTTCCTCTCCCTCTCTGATTTCTCCTGTCAGGCCCCCATGTTTAATAAGAATCCCACTTCAGAGACTTGGTGCAAATGGAGCAGTAACAACCACTACACAAAGTGCTAAGGGTTCAAGAAGGGCATTCTTCTAACCTGTCCTCCATCTGATTTGTTGAAATTGTTTTCCCAAATAGATAAATAAATGAGGGAGTGTATATGTACCTGGATTTGTTGCACAATTTCAAAAAAATTTAAGACACTGAACTCCAATGTATGTTGGCACTCAAGTAATGGAAATTGTGTCCTGATGAAGGGAAAAGGTGCAATATGGGCTCACCCCCTATCAAACATGAAAAGCTTTCTTCAGAAGTCACATCAGAAAACTGAGACTCAAGGCAGGAAGGCTTTATTGGTTCAGTCACTAACAGTCCTTCTCCCTGCCAGAAGCTCTGAGGAAAGGGAAAATCCCAAAGCATTGGCATTGTATGTTCAACTCTAAAGGCTGCTCTTATACATGAGCTATGTTAACACAAGGCACAGAAGTGGCCTGTTCAGAGACACACAGAACCACTAGGAATATTTGCAGTGATCCTGTCTGTGAAAGCGTCCCTTTGACCTGTCAGAAAAATGATTGGGAAGAACTACCTCTCCAGGCAGCTCCATAATGACACTATGGGATTATAACATGTTCTGCAGAGCTTCTCCTTGCTTAGGCTTTATTTACAGACTGACAGGCACTGAATGTGTGAGATCATAAGTTTACTAGCACAGTGACAGTACAAGCATTAATGGAATTTATTGTCCATGCAACTGCAAGTGTCTCACAGGATCTAGGCAATTTGAAATGTCTGAAAATTTGTGATTCTAAATGAGCTATCGATCTCCTTTTACAAGCCTGAGCATCTTGTAAATGCTCAGACCTATAACCAAATTGTGGGCTCAGTTTATTATTCCAGCTTTTTTTTGTTGATGGTTGTTTAGTTTGGGGTTTTTCCCTTTTCCATTTTATGTTACAGCTGATTATCTCCTATTCTCTGTAACTTACTTGTCTCCTGAATTTCCTGTTCTTCTCTATACAACCTTCTTCCTGCAGAAGGGCTGCGTGTAGTAGGAAGTAGAAATGGGATGTGACAGGACAGAGACTGTTGGTAACACAGAGGAGATATATGTGTATAGTTTAATCTTTGGATATGAAATTGGCATTTGGGCAAGAAGAAAAAAAAAATCCTCTTTTGGTTATTGAGTATTGAGATCAGATAATGTTTTGAAATGCACACTGAGTGGGGAAAAAGCCAAGAAATAAGGATAACTGGTGAAGCAAGACAAGTTTTATTCCTGCTTCCAGTACACTAGTAAGTAGGAGTCAAGTCAGTGCACCACTGGTGCCTACGTCTGAAAGGTTTTTGAGCACAAAAGGAACAGCACCAAACTCATAGCAGGCTTTCCCAGCTGTGTGACTAGGTTATCACTCAGCAGCATCTTTAGTTAACTTCAGGATAGCTGTGGCATGTCTAAAAGATCTCTTGGCTGTCCAGGGGAAGCTCGTTTTGGTTAGGGTTGAGGTTTTTTTCAAAAACCTTTTCTCCACCTTGTTGATGAAGCTTGAGTTTGCTCTGTGAGTGCGTCACAGGCAAAAATGAGGTGTGTCCTTCTACAACATGTTCATTTGCTGGAGATACTATCAGATGGATTTGCTTTTTTTTTTTTCTTTAATATGCTACAGTCAGTTGGCTTTGCAATAGTGCTGTCATGAACTTTGGAAATGCTTTTCTGCATCTATTCTTTTTGCATTTGTAAGTATATAAGTTGTGGTAGCTTTTGAAAAGATGGAAATTGCTGCCCTTCACAGACAGCAAAAAAGCCAGTGTCTCCTGATGGGACCATGCAGAATCAGCAAGAACAATGGCCTGTGAACTGTTAGGGAACTCTTAAGGAAGCATTTAAACAAAACAAGAAAACAGGAAAAGGTTGGAGCCATAAGCATGAGAAGAAAGTGCAAGTGATGGTGTGTCTCACACCGGACTTCTATCTTTCCTGTTTTCTCAGTTTTAGCGGTTTAAAACGTTCACTGTAGCCATGAACAACTCTTGGAAGTGGAGGACCACTCCAATGAGGATGTGTTCTTTAGGTCATCTGGAACAATGTGTTCTTAACACAAGAGGCAAAGAGAGATGTAAGCCAGCAAAATATGGGATAATAATCGTAGGTTTCATATATGTTCAGGTCACTTTATGTGACTTTATATGTAAGAGTTATATGTCCATATGTTGGTCTTATTTACATTCATCATTTTAAAAGTAGTTAGAACATTAAAAAAATACTATAGCAATGCAAAGTATTTTTGACTTTTTTTTTTGTTTGTGGAAAGATGCCTCACTTTGCTGGAAGCATGCTCCCGGAATTATTATAGGTACTTAAAACTACCTGATTAGGACAGTCCTAACACCTATAGCCAGAGTAACTCTGTTGGCATGAAACTGTAGGTAGAGCAAACCTCAGTGCAGCCTAATCCCTATCCAAGTCTCAGTCCAAACCTAATGCACTGTGAGGTCACCCAAATTCTTCTGAGAGCAATCTTTCAGTATTTTCTTGCACACTAAGTTTGAATTACTTTAACTACACTGAAGCAATCACCTAAGTAAATATCTCTGTGTGTCTGTAATGAGCTTGTGTAAGCATTATTTTCATGTAGCTTATTGCCATAGTAAGAGTAATGCAGAGCCGTGCAGTCTGTATCCATACTGGGGTTTTGTCTTGCAAAAGTAGTTCGGTTTAAAAAATCTGCTCCTACTGACATAATTATACCAGTACAGAACTTTGCCATCTTTTGCATCTTGGCCACATGGGTTTTTCATGGTTTTAAATTCTTTGTTCGCTGATGAAATGCTTTCCTTGGCTTGTGACGTCATACAGAGTCTGGCTCCCAAAATGCTACATGACAAACAAGTGAACTTGGCAGCCAGACCCTCTCTTACTATCCTGCAGCACATATATTCATCAGAGCTCAGGACAGCCAAACTTTTGAGCTATACAGAAAGATGTACCTTCTCATAAAGGTGGTTTCCTTGCAGTTTCAAAATATCCCGTAAAATACCCCATAGTTATCGTGTTCTCATGACTGGAACAGGAGAGCTTGCTGTGTTCCCAGTGCAACAGATAAGCAGTGCTCCACTTGGGCTGGTGAGAGCACAGGAATCCTTGTAGAGGCCCACACAGGGCTTATCATGAACTAGGAATGATTGTTACCTTCTTTTGGAAGTTTTTTGAGGCCTTCTGGCTGAATTCCTTCTTCTGTTCTCTGCAAGATCTCAGAAATACTGATGAATCTCAGCGAGTCCTGACTAATCCTTCTTTTCTTTTTAAAATCAAAATACTGAAGCATAAACTGCATAGGTTGTCTGTCAAGTGAGTGAGGGAGTAGTCATGTGGGTGAACCATGCCTTTCCCATGCCTGCTCCTGCTGTGAAGTGAGATTGCCTCCAAAAGAGGCAGCTTGGTGTTTTCTCTACCTGGCCTCCTTCTTCCAATCTCTTCACTGCCTTGTGCCACTATAAACGGTTAGGAAGAAGGATGGCAATCTAGACTAAGGAATTTGTTTGGGTTAAGACTAAAATACTGTCGTCAACTTTCAGAGTTTGTTTTAGTCCAGCTCAGTTCCTGGCTTCCCACCCTGTCCACACACGGCCACATGAGCACTTGGGCTGTTGTGAAGGAGGGCGTGGCAGAAAGTGAGAACAAGTGGCAGTTTTTGGAGGGATGGCATCCCTAAACAGCAAGAGCTGATTGAGTTGACTGTACAATAATGGTCTGATTTCCAGCTGGCAAGGCCTGTCCTGTGCTGTCTCCATGGACAATGGACCCTTCAGAGCAGTGCTAGAGGGACTGCCTCCTGGGAGTTTCCATGACTGGATCCCTGCAGCGGGCCCTTGGCGAGGGTTAACCATGGTATGTTTGAACTCAGACATCAGAAATGAGCTTTCAACCCCAGTACTAACATTCACTGATTTATCATTTAAAAGCTGCTGGCCTAGAGTACATTCAGAAAAGTTTCTGGACAATAGCTGAAGTTCCAATGTGTTTTGCCAGAAGCTAGGTGAAAACCAAACATAAATTGTAGAAGCTCAGTTTCTCTCACACACATCCTCTAGTGAACCACTTGGAAGAGAAGTCCCACCTGGCCTTTTTATGAATCTTGCAGTGATGAATTGGTTGTAAATATAACAGAGACCGGAGGAAATGGCAGTCTACCAAGCTTCTCATGCACTTCTCTCTAGCTGCCTCACTTGTGATGACAAGTTCTGGATGCTGTGCAGTACCAAGACTCTTCTTTGAGTCTCTCTCTCAAAGCCAAGAAGCTGCATATGCAGGGTTTTTCTTGTGCTCCATCGCACCCTACAACCTCATTCCAGCAGTGCCATGTTTACAATAGATCTCACTTGGTGGTTTGACTGACTGGAGGAAGGGGGGACCATCCTGCTGTGGAAGGCTCAGCCCCTCCTCCTGCCCATCCACAGCAGAGTAACATTTGTCCTTTGATAATAAAAAAATAAAAATAAGATGTAAAAAACTTGAACTGCAGGCAGTGAAAATCACATTGCCCCTTTCTTTCCACTCATTGCAACAGATCATATCATGGCTTCTGCCAGGAGCTGAAAAAGTCACTCATTGAGAAAATATATTTAAATAACTAATGAAGTGGCGATGCCTCATCTTATTAAAAAATGAACTTCCATGGAGTTTCACTAACTTGTGCCACATTGCAAGTGTCCAGCCTTGTCTGAGCCCCTGTATTTGTTGAAAGGGTTAGAAGACAAGGTGTGAGAGGTTCCAGCTAAACAAGGGAAACCTGCTTTGACCTGTAGCTGAAGCTAAGATGAAGAGGAAGATAGTTGTGATTGCTGGAGGGCTCAAGATCTTAACCAACTCTCACCCCTTTAATTAGCATGAAGCAGCTCATGAGTTGCAGCTTACAGCATTGGGCCACAGAAAGTCACAGGAATAGTCAACTTGCTCTGGATAAGGAATTGCGTAAATATTACCCCAGGGCATTGTGTGGTCTCAGGTTTGGCATTGCCTGAACTAGCTCTGCAATGTAAACAGAGGACTGTAATTTATTTGGCAACATTGTACAGTAACATGCAGTACAATGGCACACCAGACCAAATGTGTTTCCCTCATCTGCAATTGTTTAAGGATTAAGGCTCCAAAAATGCAGTTTAAAATGAAGACATTTATCAGCCTTCTCCTTCCTAAGGTTGATTTTGGTTCCTGATACCTGTCATTCGTCTGTATTGGAACAAAACAAATTCCTCCTTTATGGTGCTGTTCTTCATTTCCACAGGAGACAAGAATGCTCAACATCTCTGAAAATCCACTCTCCCATATCTGGAAATAAGTTCATAAATGTTTCTGTCTCTGCAGACTGTGTTTTAGAGTGGTCTGAAGCTGTGACAGTTCTCAAAGAAAAATTCAGAAAAAAGTAATTTAGGAACTTCTCTTCAATAATCTCATGTTTCAATACATTCATATTCCATTCTGATGGAAATACAGATTTTGAGCTAAATATACTGATGCAAATTTTAATAAAGTCTAAAGTAAGTCCAGTGAAATGATAGCTGGAATAAAGCACTAATACTGGCAAAATTAAACACCTCATAACAGGAAACCCAGGTAAATTTGTTGCAGAATTCTTACATAATTTTGATAATGTTTGATAAAATCTATTATTTGGACTTTTTTTCAATCACAGATTTTCCCCAAATTGCCATGCTTCCATACAGTGTTTAAACATCAGTGAAATGTTCTGCAGCAGGAATAATGCTATCAAAATAGTTACAAATTCTAATTACATTAATAAACTGTGCAAAAAAGTGTGAGTATGGTTAAGATAAAAAGTGTTCTGTAAAACAAAGGTTAGAACACAATGGCAAATAAGATGGTGGAGGAAAATAAACATATATATTCCTCAAAGGCACCACAAATAGAGCAATAGTACAATGATATACATTTCAAAAATGGTATGAGGTTTTTGCAGGTGACTCGATTCTCTGCCTGCTTTCCAGTATACCCTTGGGTCAGGGTGACTTCGCTGTTCATGTGAATAATGACAGGAAATGTAAACCGGCCTAAGTCAATGACCCTTTTCATATTTCTTAAGGCTTTCACCCTTCTTCCCTTTCCATGGATGCTTCTACCACTTTTCCACGACTCCGCTGAAGTTATTACACTGCATTTGTTGTGGCACTGTGAGTCAGCAGAACTCGCTGAGCAGGTCCCACTGTAGAGGGCTCCGAGCCCGGTTCACAGAGAGCGTCGCTATAGAAGCATCATCTGCACCTCAGATCAGGATTGCAGGTACTGCCAGCCTCGGTGTGAGGGACATTGCTTTGCAAAGGCTGTGCGTTCCATTCCAGAGAGGCGGATTAAAATGTTCAGGCTGAAATGATGCTCATTTCAGATGAAGGGGAGAAACAAAGATGGGGAAATGATACTTGTGCTGTGAGATACCACAGTAGTTCAGTCTGATTCTTCCTCTGAAATGAAGCACAGAAGAGCTGTCTCTGTATTTAGGAAAGCACAACTCAAAAATCAGAATGCCAGCTCATGCTTGCATTGCCTGCCTCCTTTTTTGCCTCCTGCAAAAGAAAGTTAAATCAGAAACAGCTGTTACTGAAACTTCTGTTTAATCCCTACAGGTACTTCCCAAATGCTGGAAGAAGAAAGATACTAGGTTTTGCAGTGAAAACCCATTATTTGCTTGGAACCTTTTCTGTGCGAAAGATGTACTGAACAATCGTTTCTAGCAGCTCCAATAGGAAATGTAAGTTGCTACATAAACTGTTCTTCCTTAGAAACGAAAACCACATGGCGCACCCACGGGCCTCGCCCCGGGGCCGCCGGGCTGGGCCGGGCCAACCCCGACAGGGGCGCTGTGTCTTTAAGGCGGCGGCGCGGCGGGCGCGGTACCAGCGGGGCGGGCGCGGCGCTCGGTGCTGCGGGGAGCGGGAGCGGTCCGGCGGGCGGGACCGTCCCGGTGCCCGCCCCGCGCCGGGGGCGGGAGCGCAGCGGAGGGGCCGGGCCGGAGAAGGAGGAGGAAGTGGAGGCGGCTGCGAATAGCGGGCAAATGGGGAGCTGAGCGGCTGCAGCAGCAGTAGCACCAGCACCACCGCGGCCGCGCAGCAGCAGCAGCTGCAGCAGCAGCGGCGGCGAGCGGGCACAGAGGCGAGCTCGGCGGCGGGTCCGTGCGGACGGGCGCTGCGGGCGTGCCGCGGGGCGTGCCGCGGGAGCAGCAGCAGCGGCAGCGGCGGGGTG
>VWZG01003545.1:1658561-1696934 GCA_013396735.1 Grallaria varia
GCTACAGGCTGGGGACAGAGTGGCTGGAGAGCAGCCAGGCAGAAAGGGACCTGGGGGGACTAATTGACAGGAAGCTCAACATGAGCCAACAGTGTGCCCAGGTGGCCAAGAAGGCCAATGGTATCCTGTCCTGTATCAAAAATAGCGTGGCCAGCAGGACCAGGGAAGTGATCCTTCCCCTGTACTCTGCGTTGGTGAGGCCACACCTTGAGTATGGTGTTCAGTTCTGGGCCCCTCAGTTCAGGAAAGATATTGAGGTGCTGGAGCAGGTCCTGAGAAGAGCAACAAGGTTGGTGAAGGGACTAGAACACAAGTCCTGTGGGGAGAGGCTGAGGGAGCTGGGGGGGTTTAGTCTGGAGAAGAGGAGGCCTAGAGGTGACCTCATCACTCTCTATGACTACCTGAAGGGAGGTTATAGCCAGGTGGGTGTTGGTCTCTTCTCCCAGGCAGTCAGCAATAGGACAAGGGGGCCCGGGCTTAAGCTCTGCCAGGGGAAATTTAAGTTGGATATTAGAAAAAACTTCTCTACAGAGAGAGTAATCAGGCATTGCCCAGAGAGGTGGTAGATTCACCGTCCCTGGAGGTTTTTAAACTGAGATTGGATGTGGCACTGAGTGCCATGATCTAGTAAACTGACTGGAGTTGGCCCAGGGGTTGGACTTGATGATCTCTGAGGTCTTTTCCAACCCAATCAAGTCTATGATGCTATGATATGGGCCTGTAGTCCTGTTTCAAGGCAGAGATGTTGACTCTCTCCTGAGGTCAGTGGTGTGCCTGGTTTGGTCCAATCTGTAATAGTGCAGTAGGTGCCTCAGGAACTATTCTCTGTGTGCATTAAGTAGCTTGAAGTCCCTTCACTACTTCAGGAGTCATGACTTGGGAAATCTATGCATACACTCTAAATGTGTGTATTTTTTGAATACATCAGGTCAGCCTGAGATGGGTGTCAGAGATGATAGAAAGTGTTTCCTCTGCCCTATTGTGCTGCACCTGGGAAGCACCAGCTGACAGTGTATCTCCTGATATTGTCTGGATAATATGCTATTCATTTCAACAACTGACACTTTTTGGTGAGATGACATTCCTGAACACGTTCCAAGGAAAGAAGGAAGCAGTGCATGTGGAACACACTAAAATAAACGTGATAACAGATAAAATAAGCACCTGGAATGGGCACATCTGTGCCATAGTGTTGTGGAACAAACCCTCTCTTGTCTGGTTATCTTCCTTTGTCTAATTTTTTTATTTCAGTGTTCAGTCCTTGAAACAATGGTTTGTTTTGTACTGATGGAATTTAACTCTCCTCGGAAGGAGTTGTGTGTTTTATATGATCAAGGAGTAAACTGCTGATACTTCCATACTGTCCAAATACTAAAAATGCTGGTTTTTACTCTCTCTGTCTGCAGAGAGCAATCCTTTTTGGAGGAAAACCATGCACTCTAGGAATGGCTTTCAAAATGACTAATTTTCACTGAAGGGAATGGCCTTTCTTGTAGCTCTCTTTTCTCCCAGCTGCAGTGCTTGGGATGTTTTGGCTGAGGTGTGATTGCCACTAAAACAAATTCTGTCAAGTAATTCCTGTTCGTTGGGAACCAAAGCAGAAGTCTGCTCTGTCCCACAACCAGGCTATTACCTATGCAGGCAGCAGGGTGTGTGCTCATTGAGAGGTTGCTCTGAGGGCTCGCAAGGCTCTGATCTGTAGAGTGGAGAAAATCATGTTTCCACATCTAGCAACACTTTCAGGAAAGTAATTGGAAGAGCCTTGGAAGCAGGTTCAGTTCACACTGAGCTGTTTAATGTTCTCCCCTCAGGTGCCAGTTAGTGAAGATCTATAGCATGTCTTGTCTTGTCACGTAATACTGAGTCAAGTTTTGCTTGCTTGGAAGAATCTGAAGTTGATCCTTCCTCCTCAAAAACAGGCTTATTTTTGCTCTTCACACTCTTCACAGGCTTTTCTTCCTCCTTGTCAACATGGCATCTTCGGTCCTTTCCCTCTGTAACACATTGGGGTTGTTTAGTCTGGAGAAGAGGAGGCTCAGAGGTGACTTCATCACTGTCTACAGCTACCTGAAAGGAGGTTCTAGCCAGGTAGGGGTTGGTCTCTTCTCCTAGGCAACTAGCAATGGGACAAGAGGGCGCAGGCTTAAGCTATGTCAGGGGAGGTTTAGATTAGATATCAGGAAGAAGTTCTTTACAGAGAGAGTAATCAGGCATTGGAATGGCCTGCCTAGAGAGGTGGTAGATTCACCGTCCCTGGAGTTTAAGCTGAGACTAGACGTGGCACTTGATCTAATAATCACAGTGGTGTTGGATCAAGGGTTGGTCTTGATGATCTCGGTCTCTTCCAACCCAGCTGATTCTGTTATTCTGCATGCCCAGTCTGGGTCCAGAGACCGCCTCATGAAACTGAATTCTGCATGGTGCTGCTGGCAAAGGAGGAAGAATGAATGATTGAGACAAGCCTGTAGCAAAAGACAAAATCCTAGCTCTTGACCTGTGAAGCTGGGATGGTCCTGACTGTTATTCTGAAGCCCTGTGTTTGTCTCATCCAACCACACCACAAACATTCATACACCTTGAAGGAGTGCCCCCTCAAAGAGCACATATAGGCTAAAAATCAGTGCTTTAGGAGACCTGGTTTGAGGTGAATATTTTTTTCATGAGCAACATGGTTGTCCTTTTCTGAAATTATATGATTTAAAGTGCTGGTGACTTTTTGTACTTTCTTTAATTTTTTCCCTGATGCTATGCATGTATAAGTACATGTAGTAGTGTAATGTGTTTTGTTACAGTATGAGGAAGTAGTTCAGAGGACTCTGGAGACAAGGCCTTTGGCACTGCCTGTTGTGCTTAGTAATGACTTGCTGCCTAACCTTGATAAAGTTATCTGCATGTTGAGGTTGGGACAACTGGTTAATAGCTGATAGAACAAGTGATGTCTGTGGTGATTAATGGTGCTGGAAGGAAATGATATCATAAAGGTTCACTTGTGAAATGCCACGCCTGCCCCATCAGCAGCCACAGTGCTGCAGTCCTTTCTCCCTACCAGTCTGAAATTACTTTCGTGGTAATTGGTGTGATGATGAGGCTTACTCCTTATCTTGTCAGTCTGCTTTCCATACAAGGATGAATAGTGTCACCATTTGTATAAGTGGGCTATGAAACATTGCCTGCTTCAGCAGTATGGTATGTTTTAGTGAGTCCAGCAATGACCACTTAAACTTGACTGGAAAAACTTATTTATTTTCTTGCAGTTAAAAAACAAACCATAGATGAATGTAAATATTGAAAGCTGTTGTTCTTTAGCTCTGTCTGCATGTCATGCAGCTGCTGTAGATGCTGCTTTGTTCAGGAACATGCCGTTCCTTTGATTACAAAATCTTGTTTAAGTTTAGGAGAATTTACAGGCTGAGGATCTAGCCCCCTCTGCCTGCTGTCACTTGAGTCGGGTGCCAGTGCAGACAGAATGGGCTCTTCTTGCTGCTGTTGGAAGGTTTAGTGAGTAGCAGGGGGTAGCAGTGAGGTTACTTCCATACAAGTTCATCAGTATGTTTTGTTCTGTAGCAGAGACTCCTAACTGCTTGGAGGTGTTTTGCTTAACAGGCCAGCTGAAGAGCATGAGGGCAGCCAAATAGACCTGAACCCAGCCAGCTGGGAGCTGAATGATGGTTGTAGCAGATGCTTAGAGAAAGTATGAGGCACAGAGTAAATGTGCTCACCTTCCCCTTGGCAGACTCTCTTGCCTTCTGTCAGTCACTGTTTAGAAACTCCCGTGGCAGCAGTTGTGTCTGTGGTACCATGTTCAATAGCCACAGATGGATCTGCTCCACGTAAACCTTTGAATGCGTTTTTGAACTCACTTTCATTTCTGACATCACAGGAACATAAGGAGGCTGTTGGCACTTGTTGGCAATTCTGTAGTTTTGCTGTGAGTAAAAGTGTCAGCAAATACAGAGTTGCTTTTGTTGTGCTGTGAGTTTGTTTGTTTTTTAAACCTTTAAAGTAATAGATATTAATTATTTGTAAGTGTACATATACATGTTCATTTTACTAAAGCCCTCCACTCTTGACTAATTAATAGAAAGGTCATTTCGGTCAAGATGTCTTCAGAAGTTCTTCCCCAAAAAGAAAAGACCTTCCTGCTAAAAATAGAGAAGCTTGCAGAAGAGGGAGGAGGAACTAAAAGCTGGGTACAGTTCAGAAGCCATCTTCTAGCTTAATCAAGTACATGATCATCTGTGACTTGTAAAAAACAGTGAAGGGTTTTGTGGAAGCTATAAACCCCTTATAACTGAATAAAGGAGAGTGTCCAGATCCACATTTGCTGCCCGACCAGGTTAAGTGGTAACAGAGCAGAGGAGCACACTCAGAAAGTGAAGCATGGTATTGGTACTGCAATGGTAACAGAAGGCCTGTCTCTCTAGCATTTATGCCAAAAGTACAATTAATTTTTGGGTAAGATCTGTAGCCGCCTTTTATCTGATACTGAGCACACTGCGTTGTTCTGGTCTTCCTGTTGATTTTTCAATTAACATTGCCTTTCTGTAGTTTCAAGTAGTACTTTGAGTTGTTTCAACTCAGCATTCTTTCATATGGTTGGATTTTCTTTGCCAGTCAGTCTTTAAGCACAGATGTGCATGTGCTCAGCCCAGCCTCATGGCTTTAGAGTTACTGTGCTGTCTGGCACAGGTACATGTCAATAATGTGTCAACTCATGATGTTTCCAGCATGTGTGGCTTTAACATAAGTGTTCTCTGAGATAGTCTGAATAAACCATTTTATCAGAAACTCTGTACAGGGCACCATGGCATGATAGAGCTATGTGTGAAGCTCAGCATTCAGATACACACTTGCTACGTGGAGGGGTGGGAAGGGAAGGATAGAGGGAGTTTGTTCTGAAGTTGCCTGTGGTGCTGCCCTTGTTTTGCCGACAAAGAGGGAGCTTAATTCACTGGAGCTGTCAATCTGGTAGTTTTTGAGCACTGAAAGAAAACTCCTGTAAAAGTGCGTGTAAGAGGGAGGAAAGGGAAAAAGAAACTAAGAAAGACTACTATTTTGATGAAAGTCTGATGGTGTAAAAAAACCCCAAACTTTTAGTTGCTGATCTGCACCCTGTGTCTGGCAGAAAAGGGGAAAGCATAAAAAGGAAGTATTATTGCTGGCATATTGGGTTGGAGCACTGTGTGCTATGGAAAGAGTATGTGATGATAGAATTGAACAGCACTCTTTGTCCCTCAGTAGAAGCTTTCTTTTTCAAAACTGCAACCTTTTAAAGCTCGTTTAATCTGTGAAGAAAAATGATTTGTGCTATGCCTTTAGTTGTTCCTGGTTGCATGGAGTGCAGGTGGGTGCTGGGGCTATAGGAGGAAGAGAGGTCTATTTGCTGGTGGAAAAGCACTGGGTGGGGTTATATTTTGACTTTGTGGCTTGACATTTTGGTGTAACCTTCTGTCTCAAGGAATAGATCCAGGTTGGAGTCAATTTTGAAGATTAGATCTTTTTTTTTATGTTTTCCTGGCCTTTATAGAACCAAAAGTTTAGCACTCTTTGAATAGGAAGTACAGTCTTGCTGCTAGATATGGGGTTGAAACTCCATTTTCTTTTTCTTTCTAATGCTATTTCAGGCCTTCTGAGCATCTGGGAGAATTTGTAGTTTGAATTTTGATGGTTTGGGTTTGGTTGGTTTTTGTTTTTCCCCCACAATTCTGTAGAATTAAAAATCTTTGGTTATGAGCATCCCCAAGTTTGAATTGCTGTTGTTTGGGGCTTTGTTTCAAGAACTTGCTAGCTGGTTTCCCTTCTGATTCCTTTATTAGTGCAATGTGACTGTAGTTTTACTGTTTATGTATGCTATAGGACATTGATCTTCATCGCTTTCGTTGCTCAGTAGTGATGTATTGCCTATTTCCAAATAGCATTGCACCTCAAAGCAGAGCATTCTTGTGTGTCAGAACTTACTTTTTTGCAGGAAAAACAGTGGATCTTACTGTTGTCTGGTGTAAATGTAATTTAAAGCCTTCCTTGGCTATCTTTTCCTGGAAGTATCTAAACAGATTGTCATTGGTTCTGGGTATTGTAATTAAACCACATGGATCTTTATTATATTGATCGTGTCTTCCTGAGAAGTCTCTGGAGAGTAGACTTTACTTGATTGAGGGTGGTCAGCTGCTGTGTTTTAATGCTGAATGTTTGTAAGACTGGTGGGCTGTAAGTGCTTCTTTGAGTTAGTTAGGATTAGAGCCCACAACGATGCTGTGGGGAGTCAGAAGTGATTGAATGAGAAGGGCATAGTGTCATTGAGGAGTTTTATCTTTTTTCTCTAAGTAGAATAAGCTCATGTGCATACCAGAAAGTTGTGTTTACAGCCTACTGTCACTTTCAGGTGTGCTGTGCCAACCCCCAGCTTTTCTAGTAAAAGTAATTCCTCATTTTTGTGCTAGTGTATTCAGTGGTTTCCTGCTCAGCGAAGGTCTACATCTTTGCTCACAATAGGTATTGTTTGGGTGGGGGTTTTTACAATATTTTTGTGCTGTGATTTGATCTCCTCTTTTTCTTTAATAATCTAGTAGAATGTAATGCTTATTCCCATTCCTTTTTCCAAGTTTGCCTTTCATATTTTTGCTGTGGGGATGAAACAGTGTAGCTCTGATTGCAAGAGAATCATTGAAGGAAAACAATATTTTGGGATGTTTCTTATGTGTCTTTGGCTATAGAACAGAAAGAACAGCCAGAGGCAGAGTAAGTTGGACCTTCAGTCTGACATTCTATGGGTGTTAGTGTGTTAACAAAAAACTTCCCTGATTTTTCCCTTACTAGTTTATCCTGTTTGTCATTTTGAAAAAGTTCTGTAGAACCAGATAGGAGAGTTTGTTTAAACGGGAGAATGTCTTTCTGAAACCACAGAACATCGTTAGAACTTTTACTACAGCTAATGTGTGTTTTTAAAGTCACTTTTTTTGTCAGCTTAGGTACCAGCAGACTGTGGAAAAGCACATTTCTTCCCTGGCCCCACCCCCTCCCCACCCCCCTGCCTCAAATTACATTTGATGCAATTAGAAGACTTTAATTAAAATGCTTCATTCCTAACTTGGGCAAATACTTTGGAAACAAAGTAATTTGTTCTATGACAGTTTTAGCACAGATTTCTTCTGGGGCAAAGCTGTTTCCTGATGTGCAAGATCAAGATCTCTAAATCTTGTTCCATAGACAAATGACATGGGGGACAAGTTCTTTGTACAAGTGCTTTTTCCTAAAATAGTAATCCTTGCATATGAATTAGGATGAGATTCTCAAAAGCTCCTACTTCTTAAGGTTCTGAGTTTCCTTGACGTTGGTGAAAGCTGCCCATGTTTGCCGATCTTGGCCTGATCCAGCTTTGAAGCTGTTGAGAATCTCTGCATCTGGATTCCTTGGGAACTGGATATACTTGGTGTTCAGATTATTATTTTTTCTTTTTTTTTTTAATGGAAAGCCTGGGAGACAGGAATAGAAATTGATTTTGTTCATAATGGCACAAATTTGGCGGCAAACCCGGGATCACCACGTGGATTTCTTTTGCCGGTTTGTTCTTGCCTTGTTGTACCATAGCTACTGAGAGCGGGCACTTAAAAGATGTCATGACTTGGTAACTACAATTGATGTCCAAGAATAAAAAATGTTGTAGGTGGTAATTAAAGTATGCCACCCCGATGCCATTAAAAGTCTCTGAATGCCTACTTGGCCCAGGGAAGTATCCGGTGGAGTAATGTGAAATTTGTTTTTGTAGGACCAAGCATAGTATTTGAGTTTCCTGTTACTGCTGCTGCCACCTTTTCTTGTGTTGACTGATATGTGGGTGTGAAAGCTCCCTGTAAGAATAGATTTTTAGCACATTTGCTGCTGGTAGTGAAACCTGAAACACAAAATGTTTGTTTCTGGAAAATGTAGATGGTCCATGTGAAGTCTCCTGGTTCACTCTCCCATTAAATTGAAGTAGATTGCCAGTTGTTTGGGGCTGATCCAGGCAGAATAGAGCAGCTTAGCAGTGCTGCTAATATTACAGTAAAGGAAGGCTTGTGCTGGAGAATTTTTTTGGTTTACTGTTTTTTGGTCTTTGAAACAGTAATGTCTGTGGGGCTGTTTTCAGCAGCCACTTTGGCTTTGAGAGGATAATTGTTGTAGCCTTCTGTAAGAGCAGGGATGAAGGTTCTTTTTCAGTAAATCTTAACCTCCTTTTGGTGAAATAAAAACTATTAAAGGGTTAAGTTTTTCTCATTTCTGTATGTCTTTGAAAGTTGTCTTAGTTTTTAGAGTAAGCTAAAACAATTTAGAATTCCTTTCTCAAAATTGACCACGCCTCTTTCAAATTTAAAACAAAATTTTAATTTGGAAAATGTGTAGAAGGAAAGATAACAGTTCTTAACTACTAAATATATTTTTATATATATATTTGAAAATCATCAGAACAGAACAAATAACAACTCTGTAACCAAAACCTCTAAACAAATGAGTCCCTGAAGACACCGGGTTGGATCCTCTCCTGTAGGCAGTGTGGACTCTCCCTCCTTTGTCCTCCATCTGGACGGCGCTGGCCCGGGGAGTGGGCAGGGGCGGCCGGGGGCTCCCTCGTTGGTGCTGTTAGTGTCTCAGGAAAACTTCAGCAGTTCCAAAGCTGTGAAGATTGTCTGTCCCTCTGAAGCTCTGGGCACACTGGGCTAGGAACAGGAGGCAGGGAAAGAAGCCAGAACCCGCAGCAGTCCCTTCAAGCCGGTTCCTTCTCCAAACCGCCGCCGCCGAAATGAAGAGAAAAAAAACAACTCCCAAAACAAAAGAACTCTCCCAGCTATCAGGTTATCTTTGTTAAGAAGGGTGTCAGCCCCCAAAGTCTGTGGTGGTAGGAAAGAAAAAATTCTGACAAATTCTAAAACTATAACAAAAGTGAAAATTCTTTCCCTGGCCTTTTCCCTCCTCTCCAACAGTTGAGGAAATTTATTATTTATTCAAAATGTCTGATGTTGGTGTTGGATGCCTACAGGAACTCAGAGGTAATTCTGCAAGGCCAGTCCCAAAACAACCTGAGGTGACTCTTTCCTTCTGTACTATTAATGTACAGTTTGACTATGGGGGATTTTTGAAGCACACCATCCAGACAGCTTTGAAATATGAGTATAGTCTTAGGTGTATATGGATGAGCTGCAAACAGTTGAAACATGCTTAAAACTTGATGTCTTCCATGTATTCACTGGTGTGGGGGTTGTACAGGGAGTTTCCAAGTCAAGGAATACTCTCCTATCCAAGAGAGAATAGAGAAAAGACCCTTGAATCAGGAAAAGGCCTGGCAGCCAAAATAGGCCTGGCTTTTGGCCCAGTAGTAGGCTTCACTGTAACTTAAGTAATTTAGTTAATTTCCCAATATACCCTTTCTGCCTGTTAATGCTGAAATAATACAAACCTATCTGAATGATGTTGAGTGGTTGAAGTGACTGTGGGTTGCTCATAGGTCTCAAAGGAGAACCAATGTGTGTATTGCTTTGTCTTGTTATTTGTCAACAGCTCTTCATTCGCGTTTAGCTATTCCAACACATGGTTCAAAATTAAAAATTCGAGTTGGTAAAATTTGTCTGCTTCTCATTGGTAATTTTTATTAAAAGAGTATCATCAGACTTAGTTGTTGAGCTCTCTCAACTGCTGTTCTCTTTCAGACCTCTTTAGCTAATGAATGTTTTCAGTCCATCATATACAGAGTAAGTGATTACTCAGTTTTTGCCAAGCCAAGATTTCATCTTCTTACACTCACTTTTCTAACTTGGTAATTTTCATTTATGGTGAAAATGAAACTATGGTTTGAAAAGCAAAGACAAAAGAAGGAGCTAGGAGGCTGTGTACCAATCCAGTGCAGAAGGGACAGTGATGGTGATAAGGGTTGTTTTCTTGCTTACATTTTTCTCTGCTTCTTGTGTGGGTGCCTGAGTTCCAGGAAAGCCCTTGTAACCCTGTACACAGAGCAAGTAGTTGCCATTTTCCAAGTGCACAGAAAACTTGATGAAACACAGGAAAATGAAAACTCTGGAAGCTACAAATAAATTTGAGCTTAAACCTAAACTGGCTAATGGGAAGGATTATCTAACACAGGAACTTTGGAAAAAAAATTCCCTAAAAGCAGGAGTCTTTTATTCTTCTTATAGCAGTTAATCTGTGAAAGTGCTGTGTAACTTACCCATCTAGCTGTGAACAGGGAAAAAAAAAAAATCGCTTCTCAGAGGTGATTAATTTTCTTTCACATCTGCAGGTTGTTTACTGGACCAGCTCTTCAGGAAGTATGTTCTCTTTTGTGTTTATTCTGCACAATTTTACTTGTACTAAATATCTGAAAAACTCAAAGGATTGGCTGGCTGAGGGTTGTATCAGAAATGAGTAACAGCTTGGTTTTGTCATGCTTATTTAAAAATTAAAAGATCAGGTATGGTCTGCAGCGTGTTTTTCTAAAATAAGCTGCTGTTCACCATTGTACTAAGAAACTACTTTTTTCGTCTCTAAATGAGGCCTGGATCTCCTAGGAGATGTTAAGACTGCATAGTTATTTTCTGAAATGTAGGATCATCTGGTGCGTCTTCTGAAATGATGTTTGAGAAATAGCGCAATGTGTCTTTCTAGTGACCAGCAAGCCACACAGCAGTGTTTTGGTCTTACTTTGGAGTTGAGGATGTAGCTCTGAAACACTGGTCAGATCACATCCTAGCAGTGAAAATGGAGCTGTGTAATCACTCCCAAGTGAAAACAAAGCAGGCAGTGACTTTCCTAGCAGAAGCTTAGTATTTTAAAGTGAGCTCTGCTTACGTTGGTTGTCTCATCCACAGGACTCAAAACAGTACATCTGCAGAGCACAGTGTGGTCTGTTAATCTCTGTGTATGTAAAAAGGTTTCAGGGAGTGGTCTCATGGGAAAGAATAAACTGCCCAAACTAGAATGAAAGCTTTCTAGACCACAAGGCCCTGTACCTTCTCTCCTGGTTTATTTTCAGATGGTCAGCTGTGAGCCACATCTAGGAAAGAAGATGGATATGGTGTTCAGAGTGGGCTTTCTGCTGTGCAATACTCTGTAGGCACCCTTCCTGATCCAAGGCAAGAGTCAGGCGTGTACTTAAGCTGGGGTGCTGTTCCTACTCCTGCAGGAAGTTCATGTTGTTGAATTGTCCTGGTCTGAGAGACTGTTTTCTTTTACCATGATTTTCTGGATTATTTGTGGACTAATACTTACTTCCAGAACCGTATGTTTACATCAGGGAAAGGAGATCCTTACTATTTTTATTCTTATTTTATACTCAGACTGGAATTGTCACATACAATGTCCATGCTGTTGATTTGTTGGAGATTGTGTTTCTGCTCTCTCTCTCTTGCTTCTTTAAGGTATGTTTTTTTCATGATAACACTGAAGGAGCGTAGGATAGATGGGCCTTTGGAGTGAGGCGCAGAAGTGGCTGGGGTAACTGTTGAGCCTGAGCCTGTGTGATGCAGCTAGTGGAAGCCTTGGTGTTCCGAGTGAGAGAGCAGGGAGGTGGGTGAGGGTATAAAGACCATCAACTCTAAAGGTGAGGGACAGCATGAGAGGCAGAGGTTCTAGTACTAACCTCCTGTCCCTGAAACTGCCTGATCGAGGCATTGATGGCACTCACTATGTCCACCTCAGAGTTTTAAAACCCGTTTCATGTAAAACCTCTCCACTGCAAAATCTCTTTTTAACTTTAACTCTTTAACAATACCTTTTTGTCTGGGCTTATAGAATAAATACAAACTTCTGCTGTGTGTGTGAAGTGTCTGTAATGGCAAGCTTCATCCACAGCTTCTGTTGCCCGTGTTCTCTGAGTGCGTTCATTATCAGTGGAGGCGTTTGGTACTCAACAGTATAAGCATGCCCTGCTTACTTACGCTACTAGAAAGGTGCAAGACCAGTGATATTTGGCTTGGTGCCATTAAATTACAGTACAAGAACTGCATGGCTGTGGGTGGGTAGGGACATTAGATAGTGTATCTTGAGCAAGCCTGGTGCCAAGGCAGTGGCAAACTTTGAGAAAGAAATGAAAAGAAACTTGCTCTTTGATATTATGTTATCTTTCATTCTCTCTTGTGTATGAGCAGAGGGGGAAGTTTAATGGCAAGTTTAGCACACAGGTTATCTCTAGAATCCTATAAACAGTTTACTGTAAAGTAGGATACAAGACTTTGTGGATTAGGGCCTTAGTTATAGTGACATATTTTACAGACAACTACTTGACAAAGAAGGCTATTCCTACTTTCAACAATATTAAAATTTTGTTTTGTCATAATAGCTTATTCGTTCTTTTTCAGTTCATAGCCTTAAATGGCCAAAAATGTAGTTTAACATTTTTTTTCTTTCATTTTCTAATTGTTTGTCTGTAGAGTTTGTTGGGGGTGTTTTTTAGCTAGTGATGTGAGTAGAGAAGTTAATCTTCACCAGGGAAAGTCTTCCAAAAAAAGCCTAGCCATGACCTTACTTGATTTTTCTAAGGAGAATACCACAATGTGAGAACACTAGAATAAAATCAAAATTAAATGATCTCTTACCTTTCCAATATCACTTCTGACTGAATATGCTGAAGACAGCCAGGGATATAAATGAAGCTGTGGTGTGCCTCTGTAAGCAGGGGGTCTGTGGTTCAAAAGTGCACTGGGGCACTTAGCTGCTGTTGTAAACTTCCATTGGAAATTAGTAGTTGTAACTGTAGGTATTGTGTCCGATCGATATGCAGGCCGGGGCATTTTTGTTGCTTCAAAAAATTTGCACTTAAGTACTTTACACTGGAACTGGTCTTCTCTCAAAGCCAGGCCTTGAGAGTGTCCTGCTACAAAGTCAAGGCTGGCTGTGGTGCTGTTGGACTGTCACCGGTGGGCTGTTGTTAGTGGTGCTGTGCCCAGTGTGCTGGCTTATCTGCAGCCTGCCCGGTCTGGGTGCTGTCTGGAACGGGGTGGGGGTAGGGTGGGGAGGATGCTTGGCTAGTGTCTGCCTTGGGGCAGTGATGTGGAGACATGCAGGCCAGGCTGGAGGAAGACTTCTTTTACATGATGTGGATGGTATTGCTAGAATTCAGATGGAGGGTGTTCAGATTATTCTTGCAAAAAAATTACTAACCTGGCAATTTTTTTGCTTTTATCTGAAAACTAGAGAAAATAATTAGGGGTGATGTAGTGTTTCTTTGAGATGTAAGGGAGTAATTCAGATAAGATGATGGTTTATGGTCTCTTCAACTGCAACTTTTGCAAGGTTTTGATTATCATAACCATCACAACTTTATTATTGTGGTCAACTGGCATGATTTTGAAGAGGAATATTTTTGCTGAATTGGATTAGCTTCTGCTCTTAAGGTGATGCCTGTGTATTTGGCGCCTTGGGTGCTGACCAAACATGAAACCCTGCAAGTCCATGTAAGCAGATAATACCCACCCAGTGCAGGAGTGAAGTCAGCAAGGCGGAGCAACTGGGTGCAAGGGGGTTATGTAAAGCTGGGTGTGGAGCAGCCTCCTTTGCTGTGAAACGCGGCTGACTGTGGGAATCTGATGTGCAAAGAGCTGTGAAAACATGTTGCCAGGGAAAAAGACTGCTTGGGATAAGAAATTCTGCGGTTGCAGGTAGATGTGCTAGTGGAGTGTAAAAGCAGATGATTTTTCAAGGATTTTCCTTTGCCTTCACAAACAAGAATTCATGCAAATATTCTGAACAAATGGGGTTTATTATTTACTAAGACTGAGTGAGAGGTAAATGTGTACATTTGCAAATTTTAATAGGATAACATGATTCCGTTATTTTCATTAACTGTTCCTTGACAAGTGACAACAAATGGGATGAACAAAAGTCACATTACTCAGTAGTACAGTTCAAGGATCTAAGTAATTCAGAATTTTCAACATCGCTGGGAGCTGGTTTTTAATTCAGATTTTTTCTTATGTATAATGATTCTTCAATTTCTTATATATATTTTGGAATTACAGTGATTTAAAAGTTGTAACTAGTGCCTTTCTATTATGCTGATTGTATCTTCAATTAACCTGTGACATAATTCTGGTAGTATCTTTGGCCTGATCCTGTGTATATGACACCCTCTATCCAATGTGAAACCCAAAAGAGTGGACATGGAGAATTAGAAGTGTGCATCTGATGATGAACAATGTGGAAGGCAGTCTCAAACAGCAGAGGAATTGTCAGCTTCTCATTGCCTTGTGTTCTCCAGTCACCTATAGGCTTGAAATCCCAGTGTGTGGTACAGCAGCATCTCCACACTGCTTATCTCTTATGTCTACAAACAAAAGAAGTGAACAAGAGAAAATGAGTACTCTTGTCCGAGGGAGATTTGTTCTGTGATCGTGTGTAATCAAACATGTAATCAGCACTTAATAGACTACTTGCATGTTTCCTTCCTAATTAGTTGCTGCCAATTACTGGGATTGAAGAGTGAGTTTCAGGGTGGAGCTGCACAAGTATAATCCAGAGGAAAACAACTAGCTGGTACTGTGCCTTTGTGTGTCTGCCTCTCCAGCTCCCTCTCAAAAGCTGCATCAGCTGTTTATATGTCCACCTCCTTAGTGATGATAAGGACAATGGCAATTTGGTAGTTTAGAATAGAAATTAATCTTTTTTTCTTTTTCTCCTTTAAGAGGAATTTAGGCTATCTTTTAAACTCATCAGTGGGTTGTGATCACACCAATGTTGTAATGGGGAGGGGCAGGTACCAGAGCATCTAGATAAGCCCATAAAGGGAAGCAAATGTAAAAGATGTATCCGAACTATTGGCCTTAGGCCCTGTTTCTGAGAGGGAGGATGAGGGTATGAGTAGCAGAGCTCTGGTACAGTGGTATTATTTAGCTTATTGAGGCAACTTCTCAAAAATCTGAGGAGGCCCAAGAAATTGTCTGGATCTCCCAGTTATGCAGGGTAGCAGAGACCTCCCAGCAGATCCAAATCTGGGCTAGAGTGGAGTCTGGTTAGAAAATGTAATAGCGTTTGGGGGTTGTGTATCAGCTCCTTCCTGCCCTGGCCAAATTTGGGAAAGTTGTAGTCTTAAAATGCATGTGTTCAGTCACTGATGAAAACGATGAGTGTAAGAGCTGCTGTCTGGGCAAAGGAAAAAAACAAGGGTGAGTTTAATTTGAGGGCCCTGCGTGTGTGTGTGTGAGAGGAGTAGCAAGATGTGCCATGAAAGGTCAGGGGTGTGGGAGACAGCAAGGCACATGCTGTGGGTATTGGCTAAGGCACAGCTCTGAAGGGAACCTTTTGAGCAAAAGTGGTGCCTGCAGAAGGGCTGAAGCTAATCAGAAAAAAAATATTGGTTCAGAGAGGTGGGATGCTCTGAATTTCTTGCAGGAAAACAGGATTTCTATTGAACTTGTCATTCACTTTACCTTACAGAGACATGTATGTTTTGTCTTACAGCTTGGATAAAAAATAGGCAGCATTTGTTTTCTGATTTGTCAGAGTTGTTTTTTTTTTTTTTTTCTCTTACTGCCCTGTAAGCAATCCACTGAAGCAGACAAGAAGATAGGTGTTCTGGCAGACCTGTAAACATGCTACTGCTTAAAGCAAGAAGCCTATGGACTGGAAAGAATAGGGAGAATTTTAGTCTTTCTCCAACAGCAAACTTCAGTGTAATGTAAAGCAGATAAAATGCCTGATAAAATAGATATATTTGTAATGTATACAGAGAGGTGCTTCTCTGTAGGAGTCTAGCCACCAGGATTGGGAATTTTGCCCAGCAAGGAGGGAGAGTTCTTAAAGATACTGTTTTGCCCTTTTCAGGTGCAAAAACTTTGGTAAATGATGGCAACTTTTTGTCTTGCTGTCTAATCTCTGCTCTAGCTTCAAGTTTTCTGACCTTGGCAGATCCTATGCATAACAATAAAGTGCCTATCCCTGCCCAAAGCTTTTTGTGTCTTTCTGTGAATCTTCATGTCCTGTGTTGCCGTGGTATTAAGAGGTTGGCAGAAGTACCTTTTTCCATGTGTTGGATTTCTGACTCCTCAAACTGCAGCCTTATCCAATGATACAAATGAAAAACCCTGTTCTCGTACCTGAACTTTTTTTGCCCAGTGTGTGTGGGTTTTTTAATTTATTATTTTTTGTCCCCACCCTCATGTTCATATTGGCTATTAAAATTATTCTGTATGCTTTATAACAAAAATCATCTATTAACGTGCTCTCTCTCCATTTAGGTACTTGTAAGTAGGACCATACTCAAATATTGCATGTTGCAGAGATTTTATTTAATTTCCAGGATCTTGTGTAGATCACCAAGATAATTCACTGTAGCACTGTCAAACACCCTGTCCTGTTGCTTCTGAGGGAAGTTGGTTACATGTCAATAAATGGAATATTTTCAAACTGTATGATTGTCACTTGTTGGAAGTCAAGCTTTCACTTTGTTTCAAACCTCTTTAATGAGGCTTCCAAATAAAGTAGAAGCAGAAGAATCAGTCGCAGGGGAAGGAAATTCCCTTTATTGGTATTGTCGTCTGCATCTGTTCAAATGGAGAAAAGCAATCCAATTCACATTTCTTTAATTTGTACTATGTATTTTCTGCTGAACATTTTTTTCCTCTCAAAGTACTAGGCTACAGAATTGCACTTTTTAGATTCCAAGTGCTTTTCTGTTTTCCATTTACATGATTGATACGATGTTTGGGGGGAGCCGCCTAGTGAAATAAAGATGAAATCCAGTTTCAGATGATACTGAACTGCTTTTAGCCATCTTTTTATTTGGGGTTTAACCAGCCAGTCCTCTTTAAAATAACAGATACATTTGTAAGTGCCCCAAACTGAAGGCTGAGACTTGAAATGCATCTCAAAGGGAGCAAACAAAGCAGGAACTGGCAGGATGAGTTATGCAAACTGATGCAAAGTTTGAGGGGAAAATATTTCTAGGAATGTCTTTACTTATTTTATGCTAAACCTTTACGTGGATGTCTTTTAAACCTGATTGCTGTCTGCGCCTGTATGTGGGCACAGTGACTTCCTTGCATAGACTCCTCTTGTTGGTTATGTCCATGAATCTATGAAGGGGAAAATTTGTTCCTTGCATATGCAAAGAGTGGTCACTTGGTGACTGTAGGAGACAAGAAATCACAAATATTCTCAAAGGTGATGAAACTTGAGGGAGGCTTGGTGTCTGACTTGTATAGTGCCAAAACATTAGGACCATCCCTTATGGAGAGGGACAAAAGAGTTGCAAATGGGTTTCTTCAGTGACCAGACATGTTAACTTTCTCTTGTTTGTCTAATGAAGTTTTGCACAAAGGAAAAAGCCCCAGACACCTATATATCTTACTTGAGGCTTGGCTGGAGATGAATAAACTCATTTTTGCATGGCAAGTTGCTGAACTTAAATATGTCTCTAATTTCTGCCAAAAAAATACCCAATCTCTTTTAGAGATCCCAGAAGTGAAAAAACATTTTGTGTATTACACATTTCTCATGCATGTCTCAGTGGGTGTCTGGCCTCTATAAAAACTCCCAAAAGGTTTATTCAGGGCTGTGTGCCAAAGTCGTAGAAAGCTGCAGTGGGTGTACAACATTTGGTTTCAGGGTTAGTGGATTAAATGCTGTTTCTAAATGAAAGCTGGCTTGACAGACATGCTTTTTTCTCTGTTCCCCTTGGCTTTAGCTGAGTGGTGATGTGCATTGGTTTTCCCTTGTGGTGTGCAGGCGACCTGCAGAACCAACCTGGGGCCCAGCAGAGTCTCGTCTCACTGGCCATACTGACCTGGTGGTCTTCGTGCAGCATGCACAAAGTGATCTCATGCAGTGAAGATGGGAGCAGCTGAAGCTCCTTCTCAGAATATCAAGACACTTCTCAGGTCTAGAGACAAAGATGCCATGTGGGACAGTGTGGAATGCTTTGTACACATCTAGGTTGGTGGCTTCAGTTACTCTTCCTTTAGCCACCAGATTCGTCAGGCACAATTTTCTGGCTTTCACCAATCATCTCCCTTTTTTCCATATCTTAGTATAGTTTCTGCCCCATGGATCTTGCTGGGAAGTCCCCCATAAGGACCAGAAATTGTGAATGGGAGGCTGCTCCTGCTGGTCTGTACAAGGTCTTGTCTTCGTGGTCCAGGTGGCCTGTGTCAGACCACAACTGTAATGTCACCTATTCTCCCCTTCCTTTAGTCTTTACCCATAAGGTCTCAGTCAGCTCCTCATCCATTCACAGCAGAGCTCCATGTGCTCCAGCTGGTTGTTGACCTAGACGGTGACACCCTCTCTTTGTCTCCCCATCTTGTCCTTCCTAAAGAGTTGGTATCCTCCCATTCCAGCTCTCCAGTCATAGGAACCATCCCACCATGCTCATATGTTTCTAGAAGCCTCCAATAGCTTCTGTGGTGAGAATTTTATATATATGAAGATAAATACCATCTCTGTCCCTGGAAGGGATGTTGTCTTTTGCCTCGTGATTCTGCTGCCTCTTCTCAGGTCTCTTTCAGTCATCACTGGTGCCTTGTGACCTTAGAAAGACTTTTGAAAGGAATGGGTCATGCGTTTGCTTTTTGCAGAGGGTCATTTTAACAGTGGGGTGGCTGGGATCCTGGGGAGACAAAGGGAACTGGGACCAGAGAGGACATGCATGCTCTCTGCCGTGCTTACGGAAGCAAGCAGTTTGTTGAAGCCAAAGGATGATGCTGGAACAATTTAGCTTGCAAATTTGAAGGACTCTGACCTTTGGGAAATTAATGTCTTGTAATGGAAGATACAGTGCCAAAACAGCTTGGTTTGAAGCTGGTTTTTAATAAGGCTGTAAAGAGATCACATGGTGTGGCTGCTTGCCACAGCTGGGAAACTGGATCTGATAATGTCCGGTGGTGTAAGCCTATGGCTGAATGTTGAACCCTACCCAATTGCTTATAATTGTCATCAGGTACTAAATACATCTCTGAATGTCTGGTAGGATTAATAACTTCTTGCCTTTAATAATTTTTCTCTGCAGCAGTTAATCATTCCTTCTTCCCACTGATGATTCTTCAGGGTTTTTTTCTCTCAAAATACTGTGGTTAAAGGTTTTGTGTCCCTGCTGGGAAAGCAGCAAGTATGGGCTCCCAGAACCTGGGGTCACTAGTTCCAAGAAAAGACTCTGGCAGAGCTCAGCAGCACTGATCCATCTTAAAGGCCTAATTTAAAAAGAAAACAGATCCTTTTGAGTTTATATTTACTGACTTTATGGGTTTTATGACTTGGGATACACAGATTTTATTTCTGCACTGTTTTTTTAAATGCTGAAATTAGTAGCCCTGTAATATTTCATTAAACCATTACTGAAACTCTGTCTTAATATTTAGAGACTATAGGCAATTTATTTCCTCTAGTTACTGCTTTCAGTGTCTGTTTTCTTTCTTTCATGGCTTTTTCCTCCCTTCTACTTGAACCTCTGAGCGCTGATGTTGGATGCTTCACTTTGCTGTTGCTCTTGTGGGATAAGGGTTTAGTGGGTTTCTGGCTGGATCTTTGCTGTGAGATTAATGTTTGTTGTAGTGGGAATTCGTGGCACTGTAGGTGAATACCAGAGTGATGCTGCTGCTGCTCTACAGAGATCCTCTTATGTTCTAGTCACTTTCAGGGCACTTTGTTCTGGTATAGCGCTCTTAAGCAGCATTTTTAATGGCTGTAAATAGGATGATATAATACCTTGAAGAGGTGAAGATCAAATAGTTTTACCAAATGTCACATATGAATGGGGCGGTAGTGTGAAAATCACTGCCGGTGTTGTAGTGTCGGATGTATTAGGGCTCCTATTGCTCGGACCATTCCCTGTTTATAAAAACAAGGAAGAAATGCACAAATGTAGCTACCCTCTGTGGGGTTTTATCCTACTTGAATGGCCTTCTGTGGCAGCCCAGAGTCTTGGGGGTTTTGCAGCTTGTCTAAAAAGCACTTTGAGTTTTAATAGAGACGTTTTCTGCCCCTTACTACCTTATCTGTTCCTACTGGGTTGTAAAGACGTAGTCTGTTTACCTTCTCCTTTGGAGTTATGACACTTCACAGACTGAGAATATTGAGAACTCCCTCCCCCAAATGCCAACTTTAGATCCATTTCAGTCAGAAATCTTTTCAAAATACTGATTACTGGGTAAAAGCTTGCTGAAGGGTAAGCATAATTTGATATGAATTTGCTTAACAATCTGTGTGCAAAAAACCAACCCA
The DNA here is from genome assembly GCA_013396735.1 of Grallaria varia. Classification (NCBI taxonomy): domain Eukaryota; kingdom Metazoa; phylum Chordata; class Aves; order Passeriformes; family Formicariidae; genus Grallaria; species Grallaria varia. The sequence goes on from VWZG01003545.1 coordinate 1,678,737, forward strand.
CAAAAAAATCCCCCTGTTACAGTAGAGTCTTGCTGTGTCTCAGATGCACTGAGGTAACTCCCATGTGCACTGGTGGCCGTGGCTTTGAGCCGGGGCCCTGGGACAGCGAGCACCCCACTGAGCTGGGGCCCTGGGACGGCGAGCACCCCAATGTTGGAGTTGCTGCTTAGTTGCTTCTCTGATAGACAAAAAGGTGGAGTTCATTAGTGATGAAAAATAACAAAAGCAAGGATTGTCACAATTATTTAATAACAAAAATAGAGGTTATTCTGCTGATGGAATAGCTAAGGCAATTGAGCTGAGCCTGCCCTTGTGCCAGGAGGGTTGCAGCTGGCCAGTAATGACATTTTCATGCTTTGCAGGTATTGCTTGCCCCCGTGCCTTTCTCTGTCTGATAATTTCAGTGTGATGGGAAGTCTTAGTGGCTGCCGGATTTTGCTCTGATGCATTAATATTTATAAACTCCCTTTGATGCACATGTATTGCTTTTCTGTGAAAATACTTTTATTTTTTTCTATCAAAGCTATGCATTATTATTATTATTTGCCACTTCTTTGCTTGGGAAATTTTTGAAGTAAAACATTCATATGTCTGAGAAAATGAACTTCACTGCATGCACTAACTTTTTAGACTATTAAAAGAGATACAAAGATTGCCTTTTACTTTTGAAATTGTAAATTCCATTTGGCATTTTTCAGTCTGTCACTCAGACCAGACAGCAAAAATAAGTTGCTTAATTTAACCATGACTGTGATATATAACCCAGTAGTCATTTTCTCTTTTAACCGTCATTCAGTATAATGCTCAGGTCCTAGATGCTGTGGGGAATTAGTCCAAACTGTTTACTTTGGATTTTAAAAAAACCCAAACCCCAAACCCAGCTATTTTACATAGTTTGAGGCTGTGTAAAACACTGATTTCAAGGCACCAATTAATGTGCTTGTAGTAACTTGATATTGAATTCTTTCCTAAACCCATGCATCATTCCAACTTAAACATGAAGTCAACTTGCATGGTAATTATTTTAATTGCTGTAGCATACAGTGGGGCTTGCATTGTCCAGTAGAGTTGTTCAGTGGTTTCAAGTATAGAACTAATAAGTCACACCAGGCTTCTGGGTTTTATTTGGTATTGCAGGCTAATGCAGCAGTTAACTTCTTTCTGTCAGTCTTGCAGTGTGTGATTCAGCAGAGCTTTGTTCTGTGTGCTGAAGGAAGGGAACACACAATGCACCAGTCAGTAATTTGTGCTGGTCCTGTGTAGGTTTCCATAGCTTTAGGCATACAATACCAGTTGAAGACACACAATACCAGTTGAAGACACTGAAGCTTTGCAGTAAGTTAGGTGCTTAGTTTTATCACCTTCACTTTTTTCTTTCATTCTCTTTTCTCTCAGAGATTTTCTAGCATTTGCCAATATTCCTGGGCTGATGATTGGAGTACAAGATCCCTGTCTAGATGATCTTTGGAATAAAATATATTTTAAAACTAGTGACCTCAGGGAATATAGTTTAGAACTGACCATTTTTCAAATATCTGTTCAATGAAAGTGGGCAGATACAGTCTCTTTTTGACACAGCTGTGTTGCCTCTTTGGAGGGAGAAGGAAAATACAACTAATAACAATCTTCCTTTTCTGCTCAGAAGGGGAGACTTGCTGTGAGGTTTGTATAGTCTATTGCCTTTTGTATAGCCATTGCCAGTGTCAGGAGGCAGCCAGACCAGCTGGGAATGAGAGCTCTTCCACTGGTAGGCAGTGGCTCAGTTTCAAATTACATGGGAAGAAAGAAGGGTCATGGCCAAGACCATGAGGGACACAAGATGAGTAGTCAGTAGTACACCAAGTGAAACAGTCTTCCCATCCTCTCCTGTCTGCCATGCCCTGCCTGTTGTCTGTTAAGGAAACAGCCCAAAACAACATACACAAGTTCTATAGGATGTATTTTTCTTACTGGCTTTTTAAAGTATAATAGAAAGAAGTGGTGGCTGGTCTGTGGCTCTGTCAGACTCCCAGAGCAGTTCATTCAGCAACTGTCTTGTCTCCATTGAGTGTCCTGCACAGGCAGCCCCTCGTTGGAGAATTGCTTGTGGCCCACAGTCTGCTTCGTTCTCTCTGTTTGCTCTCTTTCAAAGGTCCTAGAGTTTCTTGTGTGTAGGATCAGCATTCTTTCTGTGCCTGACCCTAAGCCCTTTCACAGGTGACGTAAGGCAGTGTGGTTAGATGGTATTGCATGCTTGGTTGCATAAGGGATGTCTTGCTGCTCTGAGCCTGCAGCTGTGACCTGCCTGGCTGAAAAGCCTGTAGTCACTGGCTTAGGAAATTTTCCAGGCAGAGAATCAGCTAATGCCAGAACTGAGATGCGTGGTTGCTTGACATCCTGGTTGTTTGGATACTTCTTCTTTTTAAAATAACTTGTTTTCAAATAAGGTTGTTTTGGTAGAGGATTTTTTCCAAATTAACTAATCCTCAAAATATGCATGCTTCTATGGTTTCTGGTCCCCTGGGTTTAAATAGAAAAAGTTTTCGTATTTCAGGTAACCAAAAGGACATCCTGCCCCCCTCTGAAAAAGGGGAAGACCAAGCCAGCCTTGGTAATTGCTTCCTACTTCCTGTACCTTTTTAAGCATGTGTGACATCATACCTAAGATCAGACACCACTTCTCTCTCTGCATCTGTGCTGATCTGGCTTCTTCGCTTCTGCTGGGGCATTACAATTGGTTTCAGTAAGTCCCAGAAAATTTGCAAAGTCCTTTTGGGGGGATTACAGAAAACCTTTGGAGTGACTCTTTCTCAAGTGGGTTTGGCACCCAGCTCACAAGTTGGTGTTTTTTTGTTTTTTTTTTTTTTTTTTTCTTCAGAGTAGAATTGAGCTTATTCAGTGTGTATGCTGCCATGATAAGAAATGTAATTTTGCCATTGGCTGCTATTCTTCCAGGGACTCTGAAGCAGACCTGTCTGAAGCCTGGTGTATTTCAGTGGCAGTTCTGAGTTCTGTTTATTCCAGGGCAGACACAGGAAAAATGTAGCTGGTTTGGTTATATTAAGTTTTAGCTTACAATTCTTGGAATGCTTCTGAGTAGGCTGCAGCCCTAATTTACGAAACAGCATTCCCCACCTAATTTTTCTTATTTTTCTCACTAGCTCTGTGAAAATGACGGTTTCAACAATTTGGCTATTAACTCTTTCTCTACAAAATTCATATTTTTTTCTCACCACCCGGTTGGAATGTATCTGGCCGGCCTCAGGTGATGGTCTGCAGCAATGCTTCCCACACCGTAATGGCAGTATATTAATCACCCAACACTTAACAGCTACTGTTGTCTGCAAGAGGCCTTTGAAATTCTTTGCAAGAGGTGCTTGGTTTCATTTTCTTTTTAATTTCCTTGCTGAGCAGCAACAATCTCTCTCCTGTGTCTTTCACTGAATATGCTGCTTCTAGGCCAGAGCAACTCCAGACTGGTAAAGTGGAAGAGGGAGCAATTTGTGTCATAGATGCTGATTGATCGTCTGTCCCTTTGGGCATCTTTGTAATGGCCTCCCAAAAGAAAGAACTACTGTATTGGGAGGAAAACTGGAGGAGCCATTGTGTATTCACCAGTGTGCAGCATTTGTGACTATGGACAACAACACAGACGCTCTTGGATAGAAAGCATTGAGGGCAGAGTTAGGTGGTCCTGTTCTCTGACCTCAAAAAGAGTGTTTGATTTTCACATACAGTGATAGTGGGAACAAGGAAGAAAGATTCTTGTCTTGTACTTGCTGAGCCTTTTGATTTCTAAGTTAAATTCACTGTCTTCAAAGTGTAGAGAACGTTCTAACATATTTAAATAGCCTGCATATATTGAGAGAAGGGCATGGAGCAGGGGCGACTGGGCATTGTGCCAGGGATTTAGTTCTGCTCTTACGACTAGCCCCGAAATGGTTTGTTTTGCTTGATAACTTGTCAAAGGTTGTGACTGAGCATTGTCTGGCTGCATATACCTCAGTCTCAGTTCTCATACTGGCAGAGTAGACAACTGTACAGGTCTGCTGAAATTGGCTCTACCAATTGCGGTTCTCAGCATTTTGGTGTATAATTAATAGGCTTCTCCAGTCTCTTATCCCTGGTGGTTCAGGATCACTGGAACTATTCTCCATATGGCCAGAGGCTTGAACCTTTCTGACAACCCCCAAGTATTTGAAGTCTGCTCCTGCAGGAGTCAGACTAACTACAAGTCTGTGAACAGAAATCCAAGGAAGCATCCTGTGTATCAGAGTAGAACAAGGTTGTAAATAAGAAGATAAATGGCTGCAAGGTGCTGTGTTTTTTCTCCCTGACATTTATAAATGTGTATTTGGATGAAAGTAAAAGATCTGTAAAGCATGTGGAATGTGCTCTGGTGCAATTTGCACACTCTGAGGGCAAACGAGAAACGAAAAGCAGACTAGATCTAATTAAAATTGAGATGCTCCCTCCCTAGTATTCTCCACTTCCTACCTGTGCTCACCTGGCAGCCCTATCCCAGCTGCTTAGTATGCGTCTTGGGTCACTTCTGAGACCATGATTCAGAAGCTGCCAAAGTGCTTCCTAGGCAGGGAATGAATTTGAAAGTGCCTTCCTGAATTTGAATCAAGTTATTTATTAATGCAGATTTTCATTATTTGCATTCTAGTATGAAGCAACCCTTTTCCATTAGTTTTTGTTTTTACTTTTCCCCTGTGTTTCCAAGACTAACCTTTACTTTTTTTTTCTTTTCTTTTTTTTTTAGGAAAAGAGGAGTAGAAGTAGTACAGGTGAGTAAAACCTTTATTTTCTTGTAAGGAAGATTTACTGATTTTAAATGCTGTCATTGAGATGTTAATGTGACCTGGGTTTGTTATTTTTTTCTTTCTTTTCCACTCAGTTCTCTGTAACAGAATCCTATTTTTGGAAAACCAGGATTCTCTTTCATGAAGCACATGTTGAGCCCACATGCAATCTAGTTTAACAGGTGCCCTGGTGAAAGTGGGAATGCAGTTAGGCTTTTCTTGTGTCTGTTAATTAATAAGATCTGATAGTTGATTAGGTGAGTTATTATGTTAATTGCATTCACAGGCAATCAGCCTTAACAGAAACAGGACCTGCCCTTTGAAAAGAAACTATGGTAGCAGGAATGTTCTTGTAACCCAGTGAGCAGTGAAACGATGCTAAGTGCCTTCAAGTTGTAGGCCATCTACAAATAAGTTCAGATGTTAGCTACCTTTGTTCTTTCCCGGGTCTATCTGGTCATATTTCACACAATATGTTACTTAAAGGATGGTGTCCACTTGGGAAAGGAATTATGTTACCATGCCAGCTGTAACATAGAGCACTGTAGCCCTAAAAGATCAAGGGGGAGTAGTCTTGTTCTGTCTGGCTTATTTTGTGTGCTTAGGAGAACTGTATGCCATATGTTTCACTCTTCCTGGTACTTTCCTAGTGCTCATTTTGAGCTGTAAGGTGGTCAGTGAGTTCCTCAGTAACAGAGATGAAGCTGCCTCAATAGAGAGGACAGGGGAGAGAGGAGAAAAATGGTGTGTCAGCCACTGATAATTGAGGTTGCTCTTAAATCCTTGTGAAAGGTGCTTCTCAACACCAGCAGGGAGCAGGAGAAAAGCACTCAACAAAAAATGAATTAAAAAATCAGACCATGTTATTTTAAAGAACCCACTGTCAGAAAAGGCTTAAAAAAATTCTCCTTGCTGGTTAAAATGCAGAGTGGGTCTTTCAGGTATGAGTGTTTGTCTAAGAACTGCATGGTATTAGAAGGATAAAGTGCATATACTTTACTGGCTGCGTTTATCCTTTCACCACTATACTGTTGTTGTCCTTACTTGTATCTCCTGTTGCTGAGAGTTAAGGAGCAGTGTCTTTCATCAGTTGTGATAATGACATTGACAGATTAATAAAAACAAACCAGTGTTTGCAAAGCACAGCTTCACCAGGAACACAGGGAGGGAGCTAGCCTATATTTGTGTCGCTGTTGAGGGGACAACATTATTTGAATGATACCCCAGTGTATTACAATCCAAAGCTTGAATTTGTTATATGTGCCTTGCACCTGCACTATACATTTAAGCAGGAAAGGGTTTGTATGAGATGAATTCAATGATGCACCAGCTAGTTGAGCAGAGGGCAAGTTCCTTTTTACCTTGTGGTTTAAAGTTGTTGTCCTTCCACAGGTTGCCTCTTAGTTGTCTTTGTGTAGCTTACTGGCTAGTCATCAGATAGATACAAAATTATGAGAAAGTATTTCTTTATTGGAAGAGCATTTGGGGAAACATTTGGACAGAACTAGACAGGACTTCATCCTTGTAAAAACAGTTTATGATCTCAAATACCGCAGCATGGTTGAGATATCAGACTAACCTGTACTGGGAATTTATGCCCAAAGGCATACCTTGAACACTGATGCCCACTGCTCTGCCAGAACAGGCTGGATGGATGTGTGTGATCGCTCCTTGCCTATCACTTGTGTGTTGCTTCATATGTCCTGATGCGTGCACTTTAGCCAGTAGGAAATGTATCAAAATGGGCTCTTTTTTCATCCCTTATTACTAGAAACCTTTGCTTGAGTCACATCGCCTGATGCATCCCACTAGCCCTGCTTCTAGATGGAGGATTGTCTTGGTGTCAATCTGGTGGACAAAGTTTAATTGACACAGAGAATATTGTCTTCCTGTGTCAAGCAGCAGCATTTCTTTGATTTGTTTCCCCTCTCCTCTTTTAAAGAACATACGCTGTTAGAGAGAAACGAGCTCTTGGACCTGACAATAGGCACGTAACTCAAAACACAAGAATACATGGGATATCCCATTTACCTAATTTCTTTACCTAAATTCAGAACTTTTCTGAATGTGTCTTGCTTTCTGGTAATAATTTGTGAGTTGGAAAGTAAGGTTTAGTTACTGGCTTCTAAAGAGCAAAGCACAGTGGACTGGAATGTGCTGACTTCTGTGAACAGGCATAAGATTATTCTTCTCCAAAGGAAAAGGAAAGGATTTCCTACTAAAGGGAAGTCCTGGAAATCTTCAAATAAGCACCTGCGTGACTTCTGTTTCCTTCCTGCAGTGAGGATTTAGAATGATCCTCTACCTAGACAGATTAAATTATTTTATTTTACTTTCTTAAAGCTAATTGTGGTGTACCCCGTAAGGTAAGGAAGCACTCTTGTACCTGTTTTGCAGGAGGTAAGACTGAAGCCATACCAACCTTGGTGCTGTTTGGAGCTGTGCTGCAAACCTGTGCAGCAGGAATTCCAGCTCCAGCTATCTTGGAAGGGGTGTGGGGCCATGACCTCATGCTATTGTGTGGCCATGAAGGGTAGGGAAGAGCAATTGAAGGTGGTCATCAGGCCTGGTGTTGCTGTCTGGCTTCCAGTGAAAGACAGCACCGGTGCAGCTGCATTTAATCTTCAGGCTGCATTTAAAGTGTTCTGAACATAATGCTCTTGCAGTTCCAGTGGCTGTTACATACCTTCTCCTTTCTCACCAGCTCTTCCCATCCTTCACAGCAGCCTGCTCAGATGGAGTGGCCTGAGCTGGTGTCCAGAGGAAGGGTAGAGATGCTCTGAACAGGTGGCAAACACAACCAAAGCCCATCTGCCACAGCCTGCAGGCAGTTGCTAGGCAGGCAGCAGCTGGCAAGGCTGAGGTAGAGCAGCTATTGCACTGGCATTGGGGTGACTTGCCAGAAAATGCTTAGATTGAAGCATTTCTTAATGAATTCTTTCATCACTGTTTCAAGGGAAAGGCTGTCTATGAAGTTATGCAGTGGCTTCCTGATGAGGCATTTGCTATTAAAAAAACCCGCTATTTTCTAAAATGAAATCTAGCAAAGGACAGTTTTGTGTAGCATCCAAAAGGTAAAGCTGTTTATTCTCTTGTTCAATTCTCTCCACACCCCCCTACCCCATCCCCGAAATTAGTGGAGGGCCAAATATAGGACTGAAAATTGTCAGTTTTTCTTTAGCCAGTGAAGGATCCAGTTTCATATGACTTTGTACGCTGGCAAAAGAGAGAGGGAACATCTCCATCTACCTTGTTTATCAGGAAAAATCTGTTTGGCTTAGTTTGAAGAATGTAAGATTGAAAACACGTGCAGTGAAGTGGAAATCATCACAAGTTCCTCTGATGGGGGCATGGATTTATTTTTGTTTCACAGGTTATGCAAAACCAGAATAATTAGCTGCAGCCCTTTGGCTTCTGGCAAATTGCCAGTTCAGTCTTTGTATGACAAAGATTGGAGCCTTCGTATTTCTCATGACTTCAAAGCTGTTTCAAGCACTTCCACGCCCAAGCTTTCCTAGCGCTCTCGCTCACATTTTTTAATTCTAAAATAGTGAAGATTTCCTATTTTTGGTGGGTATTTTTGGTTTGACCGAACACTAATGCTCTTTTTATCTTAGAAAGATGTGCTAGTCAGTTGGCTATAAAAGTGGGATTAGTCATTGTATTTCAAGCTGCACACTTTTTAATAGCAGTGGGATATGGAGGACAACATGTTTTCCGAGGTGGAACCATCTGATTGTAGTAGTTACAATGGTCTCGACTGCTGCTTTGGTTTTCCTTTTCTCCCCAGTTCTCTGGGAATTGAGATATTTGAAATCTTTTTCTTTGGAGAAGAAAACTATCCTTTGAGCCGTGGGTTTTCTTGAGGCCTGCAAAGAGAATTGAGGGTCCTCTCTGCACTATTTAATTCTTCAATCAAAGTTAAATACTAATGACAACAATTTCCACTATTCATTGCCAGGGAACTGTTGTTTTCTTGAAATAAGGATAGGTTTATTTTCACGTGAAGTATTAATGGAATAAGCTTGAAACAGCAATGTTCTAACTGAGGAAAGGAGCTTATAAAATATATATCCAATAGCATATACAGAAAGATGTGACTGGAAAGCTTCCAAAGTAAGCAGGGTTGTTGAGATGTTGGAGATTTGGCTCTCTAGTACTGGGAGAAGAAAGTTTATTTTTACATGCATGCCAGACCCTCAGTAAAGTGCATATTCCCCTGAGAATGGCAGCCTGCCTTGCCTTCAGTGCATTTTTGGAAATGATACTTTAGAAGCCCTCCAGCTCTCCCCAGTTTGGATTGTGTTAGGTACTTTCCACATGCTTGAAAGTGAGGAGTCGCTGGTTAAAATATTGGAAAGGTCCTGATACTTCTTGGTATCAGTGCTACACCAGAGTGTGCTAAGCACACAAAATGAGGTCTTCCAAAAGAGTACATTAATCTCAGTTTCAAACCCAGAAAGAGCAGGACTGTGGAAGAACAAATCCCAGGCAGAGTTCTTCCTCTGGTCCTTGTCAGTAGTGGAGATCCCTCTTTGTGAGACCTTGGTGGCTCAGAAGCAGCATCGCCCAGCAGGAATGAAGCCCAGGTTCCAGTGCAGGGAGAGATCATTTTGGCACAATGCTTTATACTGCATCAGCAGGTTGGTTAGTAAGGTACAGCATGGGCCTTTCAGGTTCAGTGGGGAAGAAGAATAAATACGCATCTGTTGTGGCAAGGAAGGAAGACAAAACTACATACCTTTCTACCATGTTGATTAAGCAGATTAAATAAATATACACTTATTCTTAAAAATCAGACAGAGGAAGCCAAACAAATCAAAATGCATTTAGATTTGTTTTCACTCTTGGTGAGTGAATGAGAGAACCATGAAGAAATTTTTGTGTCTCAGAGAGAGTCTTTTACTGACTGGTTTGACTGCTTTCTTTTGATGGTGTATTCCAGTGGCGTAGGAGGAGATGTAGGCTCTGCAGTCAGTTGCAGAAGTCATCTGGGTGAGTGAAAACATTATGAAGATTTAGAAATCTATAAGTAGCATGTAATGAATGGCTGTCATGTTTGAGCTTGTATTGCTTTGGCCTGTGGAGCCAGCTATGCCCAGCCCCTTTGACTCCTTGGTATGTAGCGATGAGGCAGGGATTCCTAACAGTGCTAAAGGCTGGGAGTTGGGAAGTCCTAGGTGGAAATCCAGTCCTGTGAAACCTCTGCCAAAGAATTTGGTGGCTGTAACTGGACTGAAATTTCAGTGTGGAGTTGCTTCGCTTTGTCACTGCAGGCACTTTGGACAAGTCTCTTGCAAATTCTGTCTCTGTTTCCTGATACAGGTAATACTCTATGTAGTGGAATGTTATCTAAGTTGCTATGAGGTATCTGAGTGGAGAGACTTGGAGCAGGATGAGTGTGTGAAGGAAAACAGGACTGTTAATTTCTTAAGATTGCTGTATATGATATTCTTTCTGTCATCAGCTTATGTCTTCCTGGATACTTCTGTGAACTACAAAGCTTCATAAATCTGTCTTCAAGAAACAGTATGGATAAAAATAAGACCCTCACAAAGATGCTGAAATGTAAAACTCTATTTGCCTCTTTGGAGCATACAGTCCCATTGCACAAAATGACAATTAGACACTGTTTTTATGAATCATGACTATTGCAATGGTGCCTATGGGCCAACAAAGACCTGGCTTTAGTTTGGGTCTGCGTTAAACAATAGGATTATTTGTCTCACTGGTTGCAGGTGTTGTGATACGGTATCAAAACAGGGCACATGGAGTGTGTTTGGAGACATGTGACTCAGGAAATACCTATTTTAAGACCAGCCTGCCTCATTTACAGTTTTGCTGAAACTGCAAAGTCAGTGTTGAAATACAAATATGCATGTAGCTCTTTTGACCTTTTCTGGAATTTTTTCTTGGAGTAGGAAGTGACCATGACAAGGGTCACTGTGTCTCTGACCCTGGTCCTCTCCCAGGTGAATGCCCCCTCGTTTGTCTGTTCTGGGGATGAAATCCTGCAGTTCTCTGCTCAGGCAGTGTTGCAAGTTCATTCCTGTGACAGCAGTTGTAGCCTTGTCTTCAGTCCTGGGGTTTTGTTCCACAGAGGTGTTTTTTGGGAGCAATGACTCATGTATCCACCATAGTTCAGACTTGGTTGCTTCAAATGGAAGCTTTATAGAGAGGTTATCATCAGAACAGTAAAGGAGGCTAATTGTGTGCCTGCCTTCCTCAGGGTCCTGGTAGGTCTGAACTTTCACAGGACTCTGCTGAAGATCAGTGGAGCTTGGGGAAGTCTTTTCTGTATATGTTGACTCTCCTTTTCTCCAGCTTCTGCAAGGGTTACTTACTCCTTTGATCTGTGACCTGAGATAATTGTATGTGGAAACATTGCATGCTTGTTTGCTCTTCTGGCACTTCACAATTAAAGGAGATAACATATTTATGTTGCGAGATTAAACCGTTCCAATAAAACCTGATACTTAAAGACATTAGGCCCTAAAGTTTCTTAGGTTTTCCAGCATTTGGTCTTCAGCCTTAAGTTAGAGAAACTCTTAGCACATGTACTTCAGCTGCCTCTATATAAAACAGTGCACAATCAAACACAGTGAAACCTGGAAATATTTTCCTGAACGTGATTGTCTTCATGGTGGTAATAGCAGAAGACAGAAGAGTGCCTTCAGCATAGTTAGAACAAGTAAAGTTCTCCCCCAACCCCTTTTTTTTTTTTTTTTTTCCCCCCTCTCCAGGGGAGACTGTGTTTTAAGGATGATGTCTTGATAGAATGAGTAATATTCACTTTAACTCTGAGTTTCTGGTGAAAGCAATATACCTGATTTTTCTTTTAATTTCTTTTTGCAACAGTATTTGTAAACAGTTCTTTGCTGTATGTCTAAACATAGACAGATCAGACAGAATGGGTTTCTGCACATGCTGTAGATATTTTCTATTCCTTTGGTTGTTATTTGGCAATATCTCTAGTATTGGCCTTGATGGAAAACACTTGTGGACTTTTTGACAGTTTATTTTTAATCACTGTCTCTTTTTGGATAATATTTACTGCTGAAGGTAATTTTGCATTGGCACCAAAAGCAGTTCAATAAGTAGTGTAGGGTGGAAATTATTGAATCTAGGATTGCAGTTTGAGGAAGACAGGAGAGTACCAGGAGAAGATGACATGATTATAAGCATAGTTTCTCCAAAATGAGGTAGAAGTGATTTAACAAAAAATGTGTTTCTTTAACATAAGGTCAGATATACTGAAATTTGAGAGCTGTTGTATGTTATTCTTTTAAATTATTTTTATTTTTTTTCATCCCTCTTCCCTCATATGGCTTGTCATGAAGGAGGCTGCTGCTGAACTTTCTGGATTAGATTAATGTGGTTCTCTGCTGGCTATGCCAGGAGCAACAGTGGGCCAACCACAGTTAATAAATGGATTGAAATAGTCATCGGATACCTAAGGGAATGATCTGCCCTCAGCAGTCCCTTAGCAAGTGGTGGAAGCAGGGTCCCTTGTTTTGGAAAGCTCTTTTCAAAGAGAAAGTGGTTGAGGGCAAGGGTTAACTTTCTTTCATAGGCTGGTGGGAGCCTGGAGAGAAACCTCCTCTGGCAGGTTCCTGGGAATATCTGTGTTGTTCAGATTCATACCAGGGAGGAAACTGTCAGTATATTTAAAAACAGAGTGCTACTGATGTAGTAATTAATCTGTTTAAATCCCAAAGCCAGAGGAACCATGAAAGCTGTTGAGCTTTGTCTATGCAGTTCAGTGAAGCACTTTTGTTTGTGGTAGTCACAGCCTGTGCTCCGTTGCTTCCCGCCTGCTCACCTGCCCGTAGAGCACGGTGATTTTGTTCCTAGGAGGCTCTGTATCCCGGTGTATTTTCTTTGACTCAGCTGTGCATTAAAACCAAAGCAAATGCAAGCCTGCCTTCAGTATCCAAACTGGTCACTGAAATGGTGATGCTGTAGTATGTTTTACTTTAATGGTTCTTTTCTCATGTTAAAGTTGTTTTGATAAAGGAGTCAAAAAAAATTAATTGTTTCTCATATTATAGGTGAATGAAAGCCTGTACAGAGAACCTGTCCTCTGTGCTTTTGGTAAAAGTTTGCTTGCCAACCTGTAGGATCCTGAGACAGTGCTGTCAGGTAACCAGTCAGTAAGGTATCTCAGTCATGATAACAAAAATCGAACCGAGGGTGATGCTTCTTTGAAAGCTGGCACAACAGAGTACTGAGCATGAGAGCAGAAACTAGCCCTATATACAAACCATAGGCTGCTTCTGCCATTGCTAAGCAAGGGACTTCCACTGGTTTTTGGTTGTTATTTTAGGATCCCTTTATTGTCTTACTTGACAAGTTCACTGATCACTTTTTTCAGCCTGAGGTTGCTTCAGCAAATTATGGTTGCCTCATTTAATTTCCAAGTTGGTGTGCTTTCCTGAATAAATTTGTATCTGATTTAAAGTTGTTATATGTTGACTTACACATAGTGTTCTCATATGAGTGCATGTTGTTAGATGGGCATTCAGTAGTTAGTGATGGTCTTTTTTAAAAAGAAGTATTCCTCCTCCTGGTACCTTGCCAAAGTGCAAAGAAGTTATTTACAGTGTTTTGACAGTCATCCCAAGAGGGGATGGAAAAGATGCCATTGGGACTGAGCTAATACTGTAAAAGACTGAAATGTAAGGAAAACAACTGCTGTAGAGGAATTTTTGTCTGACTTTGCAATCTGAGAAGCTTTTTAGCTTTGGTTTTGTCATAAATTGTTGATTGGAGCCAAGGGCTTCCTTTACTCAAAAGTCTGAGTGCATCTGAAATAGTTTTCTTGTACAAGAAGCTTCGTTGCACAACTCCACTGTCCTGTAACCTCAGTGGCATAGTTAGTGTTAAAATTGTTCATCAACTTACTGATGGCAAAGATTAGAGAACAAGCTAACTGCATTCTGTAGAGAATTTATGTTGATTGCAGAGAGGTCATTTGTACTTTAGATTAGCTTGGAAAATATTCTTTCCTGTGACCTAGATGAACTTATTTTGTAATACTCATTTCTTTATGATAGCATCCTTAAGTGGCTGAAGAAAGAACGGCAGGTATAAAGGGGGAAACAGAACTTTTTTTCATTTTAACTTTAAATACAAAGCAGTTTGAAACTTAGTCAAAGCAAATTCCATGTTCATGAGCCTATTGTGGTGACTTACGTACCATTCAAGGACCTAATGGCTGGTTTTCAGTGAACTCAGTGACTAAAAAAAGAGGTTGAGATAGCACTTGTGCCCTGCTGGTGACAGATCCTTCCACTGGTTCCTGCTCCTGACAGTTTTTCCACCTCAGCCAAAAAGGGCAGGTTAGAGTTGCTGGTGGCTTTCTAAAAGTGGTGATCCTGCATTGGCCAAAGGACCTTTCTCCTGCCAGTAAAGTGCCACGGCCTCATAATGCTTTCAGTTCCTTCTGGATGAGAAAACTACACCCCAGTCATCAGTCTTGCCTAACAGGTATGTTAACTGCTCAAGTTCTCTGCTTTCTTTTGATAAATACTGCAGTTGGTTTTCTTAGAGGTGATGCTGGGTTTCTTCTTAGCTTCTTCAACCTGCTCGTGCAATTAAATCAACACATCTCTACTTTTTCTGTGCTTCTGAAAATCTGTATCTTTTCAACTGAGCCTGTAGAAGTGGATGCACACAAAAGCTGTGTTGGCTTTGTGAGCACTGTGTGCCACATAGATGTGATTGTGCTGTGCCTGAGCAGGTACAGCGCTCTTGGGACCAGGACAGTGCTGCTGTGAGAAGTGCAGCATGTTCAGTCTGTCTGGGTTCGTCAAGGCCTTGTAGTGCCTTTTAGGAGTCTGTTGGTGTAATGTTAATAGTTTAGTGCAGTCAGACCTTTGCACAGCAGCTCACTGGATTATATTTACTTCTGTGTTAGTATAGGGTAGGTTTGACTTCATTATAGTGCAAGGAAGGAAAGAAGATAGATACCCTGATGGTCAGTGGGTAGTTGGCGGTGTGGAAGGTTAAAATGCAAGTGGAATTGCATTTTCCCGGCCATCTCTTCAACTTCTCCATTGTCAAGGTCCTTTTTTCTGAAATGGCAAAGTGCTGTATTAGACATGAGGAAGGTTTAAGTGATGTTTTCAGAAGGTCTGCTTTCACCACACTTGTGGCTTTGCTTGCTGTGTCTCTGCACTGCCCGCCAACATACAGGAATGCAAGAGGGAGTGCCCCATGTTACCCCAGGAAACCGGCGGGAAGCACCAGCATTGCAGGTGGAGAGCATCTTGCTCAGTTTGGAGGGACTGAGCTCAAAGGTAGAAGGCAGGTGTGGCCAGCCCACTACCCTTGAACCTCATGGGACTTGAAAATTGTTCTTCTCTGGTTGCTAAGCCGTGGTCACATCCCAGGATTTTGGTAGTCCTGAGTCAGCAGAGATAATTTTCAGATGTCCTTAACTTTCTTAATAGCTGGCAAAGGGGTCTGTTGGTGGTTTTATAGCTCATGGCTCTGTGATGCTTTTGATATGTTCTTTTCAAATCAACAAATCTGAGTGCTTTTGTCTTTTCCATAGGGCTGAATATACCCAGTTTTTGAGAATGCTTTTTGTAACTATTATCCAAGACTGGACAGTAAGCTGGAGTGGGTACAGCTTAACTCTGCTTACAGCAAAAGTGATTTTGAAGTAATGCTATGCTTTTTGTTTAAGGAATTACAATGTAAATGCTGCATAATCATGCATGAAAAATAATCTGTCCAAGGAAATGCTGTCTTGAAGGTCACGTTTGTTACTGCCCAGGTATGTCTGTCTGTAGCCAAGTTTTGGTGCAGTAATACCATCATGTTTAAAAGAAGAGCTAACGGAGTTTATTTCATCTTCAGTAGATAGAAGTACCAAGCATAGTTGTTGATGATTGAGAATTTTAATTTCTTGCAAATTTTCTTAAGATTGATGTGCTGCAACTTGATTTATTGAATCTCTTGGGATTGTTTATGATTTTGTCTCAAGAACTTGGTATGTTTGCAGAGGATCACTTAGCAACAGCCTATGGCACAGTGACATGCTTATGCTAGGACGATGAACCATAAAACAATGAGGAAACACCCAGAAACAGCAAGTAAATAGCAGTTTAAAGCAAAACAAAGCAGCTCACTTACTGAAGAGTTCCATGTTGCTGTGGAGTGGCACTGTTTGTAAGATTCCTTGCTTTTCAGTTTTATCAAATAGTTGCTTCTATTTTAAATACTCAGGAGGTGCTCCATTATAACAGCTGCAGGTGTCCCATGAACATCTACACAAGCAGAAAGAGTATCATTAGATCAGGATTACAAAAATGTAAGTAGAATCATAGAATCATAGACTTGATTGGGTTGGAAAAGACCTCAGAGATCATCAAGTCCAACCCTTGGGCCAACTCCAGTCAGTTTACTAGATCATGGCACTCAGTGCCATGTCCAATCTCAGTTTAAAAACCTCCAGGGACGGTGAACCTACCACCTCTCTGGGCAGGCCACTCCAATGCCTGATTACTCTCTCTGTAGAGAAGTTTTTTCTAATATCCAACTTAAATTTCCCCTGGCAGAGCTTAAGCCTGGGCCCCCTTGTCCTATTGCTGACTACCTGGGAGAAGAGACCAACCCCCACCTGGCTATAACCTCCCTTCAGGTAGTCATAGAGAGTGATGAGGTCACCTCTAGGCCTCCTCTTCTCCAGACTAAACCCCCCCAGCTCCCTCAGTCTCTCCCCACAGGACTTGTGTTCTAGTCCCTTCACCAGCCTTGTTGCTCTTCTCAGGACCTGCTCCAGCACCTCAATATCTTTCCTGAACTGAGGGGGCCAGAACTGAACACCATACTCAAGGTGTGGCCTCACCAACGCAGAGTACAGGGGAAGGATCACTTCCCTGGTCCTGCTGGCCACGCTATTTTTGATACAGGACAGGATACCATTGGCCTTCTTGGCCACCTGGGCACACTGTTGGCTCATGTTGAGCTTCCTGTCAATTAGTACCCCCAGGTCCCTTTCTGCCTGGCTGCTCTCCAGCCACTCTGTCCCCAGCCTGTAGCACTGCATGGGGTTGTTGTGGCCAAAGTGCAGGACCCGGCCCTTGGCCTTATTGAACGTCATCCCACTGGAATCAGCCCATCTCTCCAATCTATCCAGATCCCTCCGCAGAGCCCTCCTGCCTTCCAGCAGGTCAACACTCCCTCCAAACTTGGTGTCATCAGCAAATTTGCTGATGATGGTCTCAATCCCCTCATCTAAATCATCAATAAAGATGTTAAACAGGACTGGGCCCAACACTGACCCCTGGGGGACACCACTGGTGACCGGCCGCCAGCTGGATGCAGCCCCGTTCACCAGCACTCTCTGGGCCCGGCCCTCCAGCCAGCTCTTAATCCAGCAGAGAGTACACTTGTCCAAGCCATGGGCGACCAGCTTTTCCAGGAGTATAACATGGGAGACAGTGTCAAAGGCTTTGCTGAAGTCTAGATAGACCACATCCACAGCCTTCCCCTTATCCGCCAGGCGGGTCACCTGATCATAAAAGGAGATCAGGTTGGTTAGACAGGACCTGCACTTTCCAAACCCATGCTGGCTGGGTCTGATCCCTTGTCCATCCTGAAGGTGCTGTGTGATTGCACTCAGGATGATCTGCTCCATAACCCTGCCAGGCACTGAGGTCAGGCTGACAGGCCTGTAGTTGCCAGGGTCAGCCTTTTTTGTGGATTGGGGTGACATTCACCCATTTCCAATCATACAGGACCTCCCCAGTGAGCCAGGACTGTTGGAAGATGATGGAGAGTGGCTTAGCAAGCTCTTCTGCCAGCTCCCTTATCAGCCTAGGATGGATCCCCTCTGGTCCCATAGACTTGTGAGGATCCAGATGGCTCAGTATGTCACTGACTATTTCCTCCTGGAATACAAGGGGGCTATTTGGCTTCCTATCTCTGTCTACCAGCTCCAGAGGCCAGTTGTTCTGAGGGCCACCTGTCTTGCTGGTAAAAACTGAGGCAAAGTAGGTGTTAAGCACCTCAGCCTTCTCCTCAACTTTATTAACTATATTTCCCTCCAAGTCCAACAGAGAATGGAGGTTTTCCTTGCCCCTCCTCTTGTTATTAATGCATTTATAGAATGACTTTTTATGATCCCTAGCAGATTTGGCCAAATTAACTTCAAATTGCACTTTTGTTTCCCTGATTTTTTTCATGCATGATATAACTGTATTCATAAATTCTTCATAAGTAGCCAGGCCTTTTTTCCACAGTCAGTAAACTTTCTTTTTATCCCTGATTTCCTTCAGAATCTCCCTGTTTAACCAAGCCGGTCCTCTTCCCCGCCGGTTAGCCTTTCGGCACACTGTTCAGCGTGTTCCTGTGCACTCAAAACCTTCTGCTTGAACCATGTCCATCCCTCCGGGACCCC
>VWZG01003547.1:0-55025 GCA_013396735.1 Grallaria varia
GAGGATGCAGGAGAGCTGGAGGACACAGGAGTGCTGGAGGATGCAGGAGAGCTGGAGGNGCTGGAGGATGCAGGAGGGCTGGAAGATACAGGAGGGCTGGAGGATGCAGGAGAGCTGGAGGATACAGGAGGGCTGGAGGGTACAGGAGGGCTGGAGGATGCAGGAGTGCTGGAGGATGCAAGAGAGCTGGAAGATGCAGGAGGGCTGGAGGATGCAGGAGGGCTGGAGGGTACAGGAGGGCTGGAGGACACAGGAGAGCTGGAGGATACAGGAGGGCTGGAGGATACAGGAGGGCTGGAGGATACAGGACTCTGAGAGATGCTTCCCTGGATACAGGCACACTGAGCTCACAGCTCATCCCTAAGCCCTTGGTCCACTTTCATTTTCCAGGGATGCTCCTGAAGTTTCAGGCACTTCATTTCTCATACCTATCCCCTGGAAGGTCCCCTCCCAAGAGGAAAACACACAAGTCATGCGGTGACCGAGTGAACACGGCAGCTGGGATGTGCCTTGTGCTTCCCTAAGTAGAGCAGCTCACAAACTCATGCACACACAGGCTATAAGTGTAGCTGAAAGCCAAGGACAACGAATATGGAAAGGATCAGAAAGATAAATAGCATAAAATCAGGAACAGTCCAGTCCCACACTTGCCATTTGTTATAGAGAGAAGAAGTAAATGGGATTCACATGTCGAGCATTAGCTGGTTGTTAGTCTGTAAGATAATATTAACTTCAGTGCTTGCTGGTTTACTCCAGTTTTCCAAAGGCAGTTCCAGGAGGCACCCAGCCTGTAATTTAGGATGGCACATACTGTGTGAAAGAGGCTTTGGCACTGGGGCCTACCAGCACATCAAGGTGATATTAACATAATAAAACTTTTGGAGAGGGAGTAGGAGCTCATAAATTAATGCATTCTACTGTTTTAATGCTGGGAGCTAACAATGTGTTTCCTGTTCAGCTGATCATCCCTGCTGCAACCTAACAGCTGTTTTAAAGGTGCTGTGAAACCGAAGAGAGGGAAGATGATTGTCTTTAAATCAATGTTTAATGATGTGTTATTAGGAGAAAAGACTTCCTCCGGCAGATGTTTACATGCTGAGGATGGAGGGGAGCTTCTCAGCCTGCCTGCCTGGGAAGACAGGGAGACCCTTCATGTCCCGCCAGTCTTGCAGATGGTCCTGATGTCCCCGGTGTTGGGGGACAGCTCACTGGCACCAGGAGAGGCTTTGGGTGGGTGCTGAGGAAACTCCTCCGGGATGTTGAATTGTTGCAATGAGGAGGGTTCGACTAGAGGACCTCCAGTGGTCCCTTCCAACTGTACCCAGTCTGGGATTCTGATTCTGGGAAGGTTTGCAAGTAATTTGAGTTATGACTATGGCAAATGTTGAGAACATCTTGCCCACTTTCAGCATAGGTCATGGCTGGCAAGATCCTTCCTCCATAAAGATCAGATATGGACACTGGAACATCCCCTACCTCAGGAGTCTCTGGAGGGACAAGCTCAGAGTGATCCCCCTTCTAGAGGGGATCAAAGGAGGTCTGGAGAGGCAAACGAGTGGTCAAAGAGCCTCCAGCAGAGGAGTGGGGCCTCTGGGCTGCAAAGGCAGATTATATACAGATTCCACCTCTCCTGCCCGGGAGACAGTCCTTGCTGAATGTGTATTTTTGCCTCCTCAGTCACATGGGTCAGTCGCCCTTAGACCCCTCTGAAGAGGCACTAACAGCAAGCTCCAGACACTAGAAAAATACATGTAGCTTTGAGGCAAGATGTAGCAGTGAGCGTTGAGTCGTGGTGCCTAAAATAAGATGGAAACAGAAGTTAAAATTAGGTGGAAATAGGAGCTGTGAATATAAATCTTTCTGTAGGTGCTTAAGTCATGTTATTTCCTTTGCACTTGATCCAGAGATGGATTAATTAATTCCAGTGTCTGTTTCTTCAGCTTCCAGGATAAAAGATGGTCGTTGCAAAGCTTCTCTCCCAGTGATGGATTCAGGTGCCAACAACACACCAGGGCTTGTGCCCAAAAGACACTGAGAAGTGTGCAGTGCTGCTGAGGGTTGGGAGGGAAGGGCACCTCATCACCAGGCCATCCTCCTGCTGCCAACCCAGCCAGCACCAAATCATCTCCAAGCCATGCCAGTTTCCAAAAGTATTGTTTCCACAGTCAAGCTCTTATTTGGAAGATGGTGGCACAGCCTGTTCCTACACAAACAGAAGAACCCTTTGCAATTGCTTTTTTAACTCATCACAAACATTCATTCAAAGAATGTCTCTCTGTATTTCCAAATATAGTGAAGAAATGACTCTCTAAGCTCACCCATTCCTTAATTTGCAGCCTTCCCCATTAGTGCATCCTTGGAATGGTGTCTGAAAGGCCACGCTGCTTCTTTGGGAGAAACTGGCATGTTTGGAACATGACTCGATGGTAACATTTCTAAACTTCGCAGAAGAGGCAAATTGTAAAGGAATAAGCTTCTTTCTGTGCACGCACATTTGTTTTGGAGCCAAATGGAAAGGAGAGCGCAGAAAAAGAAATGACAAATTGTTTGGAAAATATTGTCCTTCCCAAGACAGACCGAACCATATGGGGGGAAGGGAGTCAATAACGAAATTTTCCCTTTATATCCGAGTCCAGCAGCCCTCCCATTCACTCCGCTGGGAGGTTTGTGTGAGTCAGACCTGCAAGATCATCCACTCAGGGCAATATTTCCAGCACTTTAGTCCCCTCCCTGCTTCACTCCTATTCCCAACTGAAAGAAGTGCACGTCTCAGATTTATGGGAAGAGCAGCGGGATGAGACCCTGAGCTGTCCCTCTTTTTCTGAACCTCATCCCCAGCCCAACACTGCTGAGGAAAAAGGCAACCATTGCAAAGGGAAAGGCAGAGCAGCTTCATCACTTAGAAAACATATCCATGAGTTTATGCAAGGAAAATTAATCATGAGGCCTGGGAGAAGCCCTTTTTTCCAGCCCTGCCCAGCCTTCTGGTGCGACTTCAGCAAGTTGTATGAGGTTTACGTGCCTGCAACAAAACCCTGAGCTCCCCCCAGCACACGGGCAGGTTAAGGCAGAAAAAGGTGTTGGGCAAATGGAAGGAGCTGTACAAGAGCAGAGTTTATTGGCATTTTGAGCATCCTTGTGAAAGGCTGCTGTAGTTTCACTGGATCAATAATGCTGGACCCGAATTCCCTGCGGACAAAATGTGGGGTGCACCACTGCCTTGGTGGTTAGATGGAAACACAGAAAATACTTGTTGTGGCAAGGAAATCCCTTCACTCCTTTTAAATCACTGAATTTATCATCATTGTCATCTTCAAGTAATAAACAAACGCGGTATTTACGCATCCCCTACTACTAATGGTGACAGTTACGCAACAACAAAAAAGGCTGCAGCAACTGTGTACAGTCAGCAATTAGCAGAGCCTTGAAAGATGTTGGGAAAGAGGTTTCTTTTGTGTGTGTGGTTGTGTTTATTCCCTGGTGACATGCTGCTAACAAGCTACAAACCGAGGATCACCCACAACAAACAGAAACAAACAAACAAAGTTTTGTAGAGGGTGGTAATACTTAGCTTAATTCTCTTTAAAAATAATTACAGCCCTGTTTGTGACAACAGGGAAGGCCACATTTACTCCAATAAAACTGCTTGTTATTCTTCAGGAATTACATTTGGAGACGTTTCCTTAAGCACTGTAGACGTTAATGGGAGTAGATCTCAATCAATGAAATATTGATGTATTTCTCATCTTTGCACTTGCAGGATTCTGAGGCTTGTGGCCAGCTGTTTACTTGCCAGTTAAATCACGACATATTTAATGACTTTCTAGGGATCTGTCTGAGGACTATCCACCAAAGAACAGAATCTTGGGGATTTGAGCCTTAGTGAAAAGTTACTTAAGGTCTAGACATCGATCCAAGTATCTCTACTGCAGTTTATTCCATGCATTATAGATTTTGGGGAAAGTGATAAATGGCCCATATACCTTCTAGCTAACACACGCCTCCAGTGCTCCCACAAGGTAGTTGTTACATCTGATTCCAAATCCTCTGCTGTGCTCGGTGTTGCCCATCTGGGCTCTGACAGCACAGCAGTGTCAGCCCATACTCTGCCTGAATGTAACACTGGCTCTGAATGTGCCATGTGATAGACCTTGGCACCTACTCAAACCAGCTTCTTAGACCTTGGCAGGAAGGAAAAAACCTGCAGAGGTATAATCCAGGGAGAGATACTCAAGTCTGCTTTCAGCAGAGAAGCATTTAGCTTGGGACTGAGCTTACTCTTCCAGGGACATTTGTGCCCCCTCCTGCAGGGGTGGCTGAGGACAGAGATGTGCACTGCACGTACCTGGGCATGGACTTCATTCCTCCCTCCACTCCAGGGATTGGCTTGGGGCCAAGGCGAGAGGCAGGAGATGGGACTTTGGCCCAGCCACTCTTCATTCCTGATGTTAAATAGTTCTGTGGAACAAGGTTTTCCTAGAGCCAGGACTGCCTCCTCTCCAGCCCCACAGGGACCTTCGCTGTCTTGCATTATTATTGTTGTATCTATTAAGATTAATGACTTCCAAAGCTGTTCTAAAACTATTTAAGTGCCTGATGATCCATCTGAAACTCGTCTCCATTCTGTGCACAGGTCCCAGACATTAATCTTTAGAGGTGACCACTCTGGCTTGTGGGTGGAAATGAGGTAAATACACGTTATTTGGCAGGAGCTCTGTATCGGCCCGAGCTTTCTGGCAGCAGACACAGGGCCTCATACAAATGAAAACTGATGGCTTAATATTTTGTTACATTTTTCCCACCACCAAGTGATTACCTTGTAATTGCAGGGAGGGATTAAACTGAAGAGTGTGCTCGTTCTGGGAGAGGCTGCCATGTGTCAGCCTTGAGCTGTCACCGGGGGAGCAGGGGCTGGGGGATGCCCTCCTGGTCCCACTCTGTGCCCCGGCTGTGCTGAGCACCAGCCCAGCCCACCCCACCACCAGTGGATGAAGTCAGGGGTAATCATAGGGTGGTGTTGCACTAGAGGTGGCATTTCCGAGGGAATTCGCACTTTCTGTGTGGTTCCAGGGTTTAATTTCTCAATATGCATCTCATTACTCATGAACCTACCACATGAAGTCGTATTTCAGATTTTTTAATTGCCAACCTATCCCCAAGCTCTGCAGAATTCAGCGAGCAGAAACGAGAGGTGGTTTCCAGCAGGAGCTCGAGAGTGGCCAGCAGAGCCAACGTGACAAAACATCATTTTGTATGTCCATTTATTTCCCAGCAGAGCAAGGCACTGGGGGGAGGATGCTCACGGTGGGTTTGGTGGTTGCACATGTAAAGACCTGTCGGATCTTGATTGGTCCCTAAAACTCTGCATCCCACGAGCTTCATCAAAGAACTCTCCTGGGCACCTGCAGTGCCACTCCTGCCATCCCACCCTGGCTGCCCTCGTGCTCCAGGGGACATCATCCTGCCAGAGATCACAGACTCATGGAAGCACGGAAGATTGGAAGGGACCTTAAAGCCCATCTAGTTCCATGCAGTGTGGATGCAAACATTTAGCACTTAGAAAGCAGATGAATTGTCCATGTGCGTAGGTTAAAACCACCTTTAGCATTTCTGCTTTCCCAAGGGGAACATGTACAGAAGAAAATGAACCTAGAGCTCTCCCAATGACTGGGCTGACCACAACATAATCAGCAAAACTAGGTATAAGGTTAAAATGAAACACCTGCATGGAAAATGTTTGCAGAAGAGAAGTCCTTTTTTGCCTGGGAGCAAGAGAATTAAAGGCATTCAACCAGCTCAGTGAAATATTGTGAGATCTATGGGTGGGAAGTGCTAAGTATTACAATTATTATTTACTATATATTAATATTTGTTATTCAGGAGGATTTGTGTGTGGAGGGAACTTAAAGAATCTGGTCTGGCTCAGTGTGTGCTGGGGCTCTCGAGGGATTTTTTAGTGTCTACCACAATTATAGATGAGGACTGAGTGAAACCTTGTGGTTTTACTCTACAAAACATTAAATTCAGTGACTGCCCATGTTTTCAGGGAAAAAAAAAAAAGAAATAAAATCTTTCAGAACATATTTGAATGATATTTCAATGCTGTGGTTAGAGTGAAGTACTTTAAAAAAGGGATCACACGTGACTGTTTGGGAGAACTGTAGGCTTAGGCTCCTGGTCATAAAACCAAGCACTGTGCATGAGGGTGTCAGGTATTTTAATCCTCCTCTGTTTCCCCCAGCCAACAGAGAAAATCCACCTGCACCTCCTGTTCATGGAGGTGTTTTTGCCTCTGGGTTGCTCACAGTGGTTGATATTTTGTGTGAGGATGTACCTGGCGGTGTCTTTTTTTCGTTCCACCTTTTGGTACCTGCAGAGGAGAAGAGCAGAGCCCTTCCCTGTGGGCGAGGGGGCAGCTGGATTTTCACATTTTGAAAGATGAAACATCTTTCCGTGTGAACTGCAAAAAATCGCCGAGAAGCATTTAAGGTGTGTTTGTACAATTGCTTACTGTACATCTTCAGATTAGTGAGTGCATTTAGAAGTTTAGTTTTAAAGACCAGAGTTTATTCTGCTTCATTCTTAAGTAAACACTGGAAGTTCAGATCCTGTAGACCGGATAAGACCTCTGGTTCATCAGGTCTGGCATTCTGCCTCTGGCAGTGACTCACAGCTGATAGTGGGAGAGCTGCAGTGGGATGTGAGGACCAGCTGGGCATTGTGTGCTCCAATCCTGCCCCTCCTGAACAGAAGCCCCTTTGGTTTCACGTTGTTACATCTTCATTAGCTTTAAAACACCATGAAATGGTAGCTGTGACTCTTCACAAGAGCCTCGTTGCCTTCACCACTAGTGCCTGCAGAACTGCTGCTGTCTCTTCCATGCCACGACCATCCCAGCAGCTCTGCCATGGTTCCTCCAGTGCTTTCTGCTCTTGCGTCCCCTGCTTGGCTCCTCCCTGGTGTGTCGAGGTCCTTGGTTATGGCTCACACAAATAGAAATTGTTGGTATTGAAGCCTGCAGGTGGGAAAAGCATTCCCCAGGTTCAATCCGGCATTTATGAGCACTCCTCCCAAAGCTACAGTGCGTCTGAGCCGAGCTGTGGTTTGTTTTCTTTAAACTTCAACCCTTATGTGACATATAATAACTCTAAACTGCATTACAAGCCAAGATTACAAGGTATGACACGAGGTGAAACAGTATATGGGAAATCAGGATGCATGAAAGATTTCGTACAAAGGAAGTAACCCACTGTACATAAACTGGGTAGTTGCCCAGGGCAAACCTTTAGGATTTGAGGGATTATTATCCCTGAGATCCAATGTTAAAGAGTGTTTATTTATTATAGCTCCCTAGTCCTCCTCCTCCCACTGTGTCCCAGCCTTGGGGCTCTGAAAGCCTCAGGAATCCCACTCTTCCCTGAGTGCCTCATCACGGATGTTGGGCACCCAGGGATCTCCATTCAGTGCTGGAGCTCAGACCTGTCCTTCCCTCCTGCTGTCCCCTGTGAATAAACAGGAGAAACACGGTGCCACCGTGAAGTTTTAGCACTCCTGTCCTCAGGAAATGTGTGTCCCCCTCCTTTCATTGCCTGTGCCCTCATATGCCAGTCCTGCCACCCCGCTGGCACAGCTGGCACAGGGGGATTGTACCTGATGCTTGTCACAAGAGCTATGAAAGGTGACACTGTTCTAGTTCTGTCACCTAATGTTGCTGCCCAGCATTTCCAGTCCACTAATTGCAAATGTAAATGCAGTGAGTCAGATCTCGAGGGATGGCTCTTCCCTGATGCCTTCCTCTTGTTTGGGTGTCTGACTCGTCCTCATTAGGGCAGAATGGAAACTCTCCCATGAAAATGACCAGAAACCTTGTTTTCTGGACAAGTACAGATTCTGTGGGGTGCAAAAGCTTCCTAGATTTAACTGAAGGAGTACTTTGATGCTGAATTGAGGCCAGTCCAGATCTGTCGTGGCAAATGAGGCAGCAAAAGGACAAGGTTTTTTTCTCTGAGCTTGCAACATATAGATTCCCTATTTTCCAGTACTTCTTTTGGGTCAGTTTGTTTTAAATTTATAAATTTCATGGTACTGAACTGCAAATTTAAAACAACTGCAAAATAGACCAGTGGGGTTTTGTTTGTTTGTTTGTTTTTGATTTTATTTTTTAAATGCAGGTTGTATTTGTTGTGGTTGGAATCTGGGAGAAGTGACTGTGCCCTAAAGACAGGAGGCGTGACCAGCAGAGCAGGGTACATCCCTAATCCGCTGACTGCAGTGACACTCCTGGCGGGGCTGGGAACTGGGGCTCTCTTTTGTCTCGGACAAAAGGAGCATCACGTTCAAAGCATGTATTACTTGATAAGCTATTCCTCCTGAAGAGATGGAGAGGAAATAACCTTGGAGGCCAGAGACAGAAATTCCATTCTCCATTACGCCTGGCAGCACATAGCCCAGGCTTTAGTCATGGGTAGTCGTAACCATCTGAACTGCTGAGCTCCCGTGGCTTCCCTGGAAGGATTATTCAGCAGCCTTACACATGTCATCATTGGGAAACATTTCCTGATATTCCACCTAAACCCTTCCATTCTTTATCTCATCCCATTACTCTTAGTTGTGCCCTCGGTACAACTGTAGATAATTGATTCCTCTCCCTCCTTGATGTTTCCAGCCTCCACATACTCATAGGCTGCACTCGTGTCCCTTTGCTGTCCCCCAGACGAGTGAGACGTATTTGGCTCTTTTATCCTCTTCTTAGAACTCAAGCCATGCTCTCCATCCCAGCTGCATTACCGTGGTCCTCTGCTTTCCTCCAGGCATCTTTCCAGCCCCTTCCCTGCCAGCGTTCTGCCATGAGGGATTCTGGCTGGAACGCTCCTCGCAGGGCTGGGTGGGCAGGGTTGTCCCTGTGGTGTGTCCTTCAGAACACATAGGGGTCCCCATGCCCCGGCCGGCTGTCAGTGATGCTCCTCTCCCATCTCCTGCAGCTCCTTGGACCGAACTGTATTTACAATTGCTTTGCCTTTCTTCTTCCAGACCTTTTCTCAGCTCCTCTCCGTCACCCCAGGGAAATGGGAGCCGGGATCCAACTCCTTCCCCCTCCCCTGGGCAGCAGGACTTGCCGAGCCACCGCCGAGATAACCTCTTGCCACGGCTTTCGTATCCTCGAGCCTTCCTTTAACTCGGAGGAGAATTTTCCCCCCGGGGGCTGTTTGCAGGACTCTCAGCGCCCGAGGTGCTGGCGGGGGGACAGTCCCGGGGTGTCCGCAGCTCGGGGAGCACCGCCCAGCGCTGCCCACTCGGGACAACCCGCCCGCGCGCTCCGTGCCCGCGGAAGATGCTNAACCCAACCAGCCCGGGGCAGGCTGGCCGCTGATTCCTCCCGCTGTTGATTCCCTCCCGCCGCTGTTTTGCCACGGCGAGCGCAGCCCGGCCACGGCAGATCGCAGCGCTGAGCGGCATCTCTCAGGGATGATGCTGCTTTGCCCTGCCCCGGGCTGCGGGCTCTCCGTCGCCATGGCATGTCCCCCTCGGTGTCCCGCAGGGAATTGTTCCTGTGTTAGGGTGCGGTATCGTCTTCCCCCGAGCGGCAGCGCCCGCAGATGCGACAGGAGCGAAGCAAGCGGGTGCCCGGGCGGTGGCAGTGGGGCGGCCGGCTCCGTGCCAGCCCTTCCCCTCCGGGATTGCCGTGCCAGTGCTGGACTGTGAGCCTCAGCTGTAGGATTTCTGCCTTCCTCAGCACGAGGAGGATGAAGATGCACCTTCTCAGGGACAGGAGAGACGTGCTGGGGCAGGCAGATGCTCAAGGGCAAGGTCACATATGGAGCGCCTATGGACGATGCTCTTTGCCCTTCGGAAAGCCTCTGGAGGTGGGATTGTTGTGCCTCGCATGGAGGCAGTGGGGAAATGGGCTGGGAGGGGACCTTGAGCCCTGGCTCAGCGCAGCAGCAGCCAGCTCACACTCAGAATCCCTCTGGTCACGCCTGCGGGGCAGCGGCATTCTTCCTGGAGGCAGAACCCGGCAGGATCAGATTGTGTTGGAGTCCTCCGGTCCAACCAAACCAGCCTGGGAGGACTCCCTGCAGACCACGGCTGGCACACCGCTATGGGACAGCCCGAGGTCAGTGCGCTGCAGAGGAGCTCCCTGCAGGACAATCCCTCCCTCCTGCCAGCGCCTCCTCCCGTGGCACGGGCTGACAAATACACAGCTCTTTGGAAATGCAGTGGCCAACCTGCCCTCCAGCAGAGCCCCCAGCTCTCACTTTGGGGGTGGTGACACTGTCAAACACTGTGAATCCCAGACAGAGCGTGCCCTCGGAAAGCCCCATCTCCCAGCTTTCCATCGCCAACCCTACAGGGAGGGCAGGAGCTCCCTGCAAGCCTGTTCGTGCTGGAACACCCACCAAGGGCCGTGCACAGCATCGCCTGCTGCCACTGTCACACAGGGCGAGGGCAGGACTGGGCCACCGGCGGGCACAGCTCCACGGGCTCTGTTTCGGGGCCGTACAGGTGGGGGAAGAGGAGGCTCCTGGCTGGTCATGGGCATCGCTCCCTCCTGCCATGGAGCCAGCCCACGACAGAGCCACTGGGCACCGCGGGCACAGCTCGGCACAGACTGGCCAGCGGCACAGGCAGGTCTGCTGTCAGGCCAGAAAGCATTCGCCCTTCAAAATGTTCTTGGAAAAGCACGAAACCGGCACCTCCTCGTACTTGTGAAGTTGGGGAGCTGTGTTGACAGCGTGAGTCAGGCTGGCCTGTGCTTTGTGAGGGCGGTTGCCCGTGTTACGTACACACATGCTCAAACTCATGCCAGCTGGGCAGGATGGCTGTCACGCTTCCCTTTCCCTGATTTTAGCAAAGTAACCTTATTAGGAATGCACACAAGTTAATTCGCTGGTTTGGGAGGTGTATCTTTGTACACTTCTGTCTTTATTTGCTATAAGCCCATGTATTTTGACAAGCATCACGCCTTCCTGTTGCCTGTTTCAGGTTTATAGTTTGCAAACCAGCAGCTACTAGCAGCTATTGATCCTCTGTGTTTTATGTATCCGGATATGACTAAATTTGGGCCTTAATTTGTGCTTTCCTCTTTTGCAGGAAAATATTCCAGTTTATTGTGGGCAGTTGTATTGACATCAGGCAGTACTGTAAAGAAAATGGTTCAGTGTTCTTCAGGTCCTGTTTTTCCAAAGGTTTTGCTTAGCTGTGTGTTTGTACAGCAGAAACTATTCTGCTGTTCTTCCTTGTACCTATTCTTTCCCCGAATACCGTTTCACGGTGATCTGACAAGCTCATACCGCTCCAGTGCAACAACTTGCCCGTACATATTGTAGTGTTGTGTTAAAGAGCTCCCTCATTATTTCAGCACAGTGTGTATCTCCAGCATTTGTCAAGGCTTGTTTGATTCAGACGTGTTTGTCTTATCAGAGGGAGAAAAAAACCAAACCAACCAGCCCTTTAGAACTGTCAATGGGGACAATTAATAACGTTAAAAAAAACAAGAAGAAGAATAGTGCACCGTAAGGAATGGCTCGTTGTTATGGCACCGATGGGGAAAAACGGTGCTGGAGCCAATTTGGAAACGAGCTCTGTGTCCCAGGCTCACTGCATGGCCCAGCTGGGGAGTGTCACATACGAAGATGGGTGATGGGCTGGAAGGATCAGGCATGTGAAAACTCCTGGGTGCCCTCCCTCAGGGACCAACACTGAAGTCACTGACTGAAGTCACCCCTGCCCCTTGTCCAGGTGAGTGGATGACTGAGAAGCGTGCACTTCTCCTTAGTGCCGTTTCTGTATAATGGAATTATTTCATGAATTTTAAGTAATTTGTCAGGAAAACTTTAAATTCCAGCGAAAAACATTGAGCAGTATTTAAAAATCCTCTAGTGCCACCAGCTCCATGACTATTTATAAGACCTACATTAGTAATTTAATAGTTACAGTATTCCTTACTCTAAATTCACACTTTTAGCCAAAAGTAGCTAAAAAGTTGGATTTCATTCTTGTTGACCATTTTGTTTTTCATGCTGACAGGTGGATCAGA
Source organism: Grallaria varia (assembly GCA_013396735.1). Taxonomy (NCBI): domain Eukaryota; kingdom Metazoa; phylum Chordata; class Aves; order Passeriformes; family Formicariidae; genus Grallaria; species Grallaria varia. Next base: position 12,038 of record VWZG01003547.1, read on the forward strand.
GGCAAGAATTTCAAGGCTTTTACCTACGAGGCTTGACTCATATCTCTAATACCAATTTATACTGACATAGCCTCATTCCCATCACTGATGGCACAGACATTTCACAGGTGTCAGTTCTGCTCCAGAAAACTTCCATGGAACTCTGGTAAGGTGAGGAGGATGTGTCAATCTTCAGTGGTGGTTTTACACCTGCAAAGCCCCCAGATTGGGTTGCTCTCCAGGGTGAGTGTGTGGACTGTCACTTCTTGCCTTTTTTGCCTCGGGAGCCCATCAGTAAAATGGATGTCACCGTATCCCATTTCAAAATGCTCTGCAGTAGCTGTTGTCAGGGGTGTTGGTAGCTGTCAGGAGCAGTTCTAGGCATCTCTCATACCAGATTAATTTCATTTTCAGATGGTAAAGGGAAACAGTCTTTTATTTCTCAGGGTGTACTTTAATTTCTTATTGTTTTATTCAACCCCCTGCCACGATCCAAATCTGAGCTGTCCCCGTGAGCAGTATTGGCTCTCACATCAGAGGATCCAAACACATGTACAACGCAATCTGAACAGCAGAAGGGGAGCAAGAGGACTTTATCCTTGCTGGGAAAAAGCAGGTCAGTGTCTTTTGTTTAACACTTACTTTGCTCTTGCCATCATGCAGTTCAAAACCCCTACCATGTCAATTTGAGGCTACTCAGTGTAACTCCTGGATCCAACTCTAAGAACAGAAAAGTGAACTTTGCCTTCGCTTAAATCAGAAGACTGATGAAAATTTATAAAGTTGGGCTAGTGTGGCTTGCCGAGTGTTTGGGTAATTGAACGCCTTTGATTTGCAATCTCTTTTGGGCTCTTGACCCACGGATTTCTCTGGAATTCCTCCCTTGCACGGTTCTGTGCCATGTGGGAGCTCCCAGGGTCCCTCTGAAGGCCACAGGTCCCTTTGTTTTCAAGGCAGAGAGGGGACAGGACCCCAGGGAGAAAACAAAGATCAGCCTGAGAGCACTGCGCTCCCTAATTCATGGAAGAGATTAAAGTGTCTTGGGCCAGATAGCGCCACAGCATGGGCTGCAAGCATGTGCATGGCTTCTTTTGAGGCTCTCTTAGTCCTCCTTCCTTAGCCAGCAGAGATTCCTGGCAGGGGGATGCAGGGCTGTTTGTATTACTGATGTGCTGCTCTTCTACTCTGCCTAAATGGAGCGGAGCAATTCCCGCTGCTCCCACCCTGGCTTGTGTTGCCAGCACTCAGTTCACTTGGAAAGCTTTGCTCTTATTGCACACATTCAACGCACACTCTTTTAAGTGGTTTCCAGGGCTCTCCATAGAAAGAAGGGGGAAAGATAATGATCCTGTGGAAATTTTGGAAAGAACTGAGCAAAACCTTGGTGTCCAGGCTGACAGTCAAGATCTTCAAGACTATTTGTTTGGCTGTTCTTTTCAGCAGCTCCAAGACAATGGACCAAGACAAAGATGAGGTGGTTATCTAAGGTAGTTACATCAGTCCTGGTTTCCAAGGACACCTGCACATCCAGGTCCACCTTTTCATCCATATTTTGCTGATTGCCTTCAATGTGTGCAGAGACCTGTGTGACAGCAACACCTGCTTTTACTCCTTTTCTACCATTTCATTCCATTAAATGCATTCTTTCCTGAAATGCTCCATGACGGCACGATTCCAAATCCTGACACACTTGGGTTTTACTGGGTTCTTTGCACGTGTTCCTGGCAGGGATCCACAATCCCCAGTTATGACTGTTAGCAGAGGTTTAGCACAACTGAACTCAAAACTTGAGCCCCAGAGCTGCTCTTCCTGCCTGGAACCAGAATTTCATGGCATTTTCAGGTAGGCATGGCTGCCAAGGCTTTGTGCTCCTCCACGGTGAGGCTGGTCCTCATTTCCCCATGACCACTCCCCTGGGGGAACCACTTGGTCCACAAGACCCCGCCGAGGTTAAACCAAATGAAGCATGAGAAAAAATGGGGAGCTCCACGACATTTTTCCTCTGTGTATGGGATGTGACCTGGAAAAGAGGTGCCCCAGGGAGGCTGAGCATCCCTCTTTGCAGGGAGGTGGCAGGGCCCAGGGCACATTGGCTGGGATCAGCTCCCACGCTGCAGCATCAGGCGCCAGTGCTGGATTACTCAACCCTCCTTTCTTACAACAAGCCCGAAAATTTTCCACTCTGCCCCATGTGTGCTGCAGCCCTGGTAGGGAGCACAGTGACAGTCACTATTGTACTGCAGCTTACTGAATCTTTCAGGAGTTCTGGGTATTTGGGCTTATGCCCTGAGGAGCATTTCCATCCCCGTTGCTGCTTTTTGGTCCTGCAGTGGCTCTGCTGAATCCTTTTCCAGTTCAGGTCCTTGTTTCCAGTTAAGTAAGTTGCAATTGCCCCTTGCTTCCTCCCGAGTCACCCCGTGTGAGCTTTGAATTTTATGGGAAACATGAGCAGCTGCCATAAAATCTCAATCTCCTTTGTCCCCGAGCAGCACTGTGGCTGCAGTAAATTGCACATCCTAGGGTTTGGATCCTTGCAGCTGTGGGATGATTTGTGCCCTGTCCTCACAGACATCTAGATCAGCTTCACCCTCCTTGGGAGGTTTGAGTATCTGAGGCTGTCATGTCTCGGGGAGGATGGCCCAGGTTTGGAAGGTGCTGTTCTCAAGTTCAGCAGAGCCTCGGGCCAGGCTCTGCGTTGGAGGTTTAATTCCCTTTCCCACTAGACCATCTGATTACGAATAACCGTGACTGAATGTTGTATGTCGAAATCCATAATCCCCTGCAAATTGTTTAAAGGCTTGTCCATTGAACTGCAGACCTTTATCAGACAACAATTTATGGGATTCCGTGTCTGGCAAATGCAAATATAATATGTGCTGTGACATGTTTTGGTGTCAGATTCTCTGTATTATTGGATAATATTATATAGTTCCAGGCTCACGTGAATAATAACCCCTATTAAAATGTGGTCTTTGCCAAAAAGTATAAATAAATCTGTCTGAGACAGCTCAAGTATTTCCTTGTCAGGCTATTTTATTTTTTAAGCCCTCATTTTTATTTTACTATCTTCTCAGCATTAATCTGTGAGCAGCACACTGTGAGCATCATGGGCTCTCCTGTCATTTTGCTCTAAGAGGCAAATGGGGAATAGCACTTGCATGTGCAAAAGTCCTTGTGTTGGATGATGTGAATCAAAAATCGCCAAGTTGTGAAAGGGATTTTCGGATCTTTTCTCCTTTTTGCTGAGGTTAACTTGGCTGTCTTGGGAAAGATGGCTAGTCTGGGACAGACATCTAGTCTGGTGCAGACACCCTAAAGCAGGACCTACCCCAGCAAACAGCGAGTCAAAGGCAGCGAGGAGGGACAGTGTGTTGCTGCTCCACATGGGTTATCCTGGGCTCAGGGCTGCATCAGCAGAGCCCTGAGCTTTTGGTACCCCAGCAATTGGCTTCGAGCAGTGTGACGTATTTTCTAGAGGCATCAGCTTGCTCTTCACAAACTCATCGGTCTCAAACAAGGTCTTTCTCTTTTTTTTTTTTTTTCCCAGTGGACACTTGCTAAGATGCTTAAAATAACATTTATGGCCATCAGGCTCTACTCAAATTGGGGCAGATCTTGGGGGTTTGCTTGGAATGGGATTGTCTAAGTGCAAGGATTTACTGCCTTCCTCACAGTTGGGTGCTATATTTTATTCTACCAGTAAATAAGGAGGTCAGAAGAATTGTAGATTAAATTCTTAGAGAAATTTGGTTCTTAACTTCTTACTCAGTGGTTGGAATTGGGAAAAAAGTCTCATTCCTTGCTTAGGCAGCTGAAAGGTGTGCAAGAAATGAACATTACTGGTCATTTCTCTTTGAAGAGGTGGCTCACATAAGCATTTCCATGGGCTTTATTCTCACCTGGATTAAAACACAACTAGGAGGTGGAAACCAAAAAGAACAAGGAGGTCAAATGTGCTACAAATGAAAGCCTGAGTAGTGCTGCAATATGAATTAGAGCAGCTCTGGTTCAACATGAGAGAAACTGGAGCGAGTTAAAATGTGTGCCGTGGTGGTGAGGCTGTGTGTGTGGGAAGAGGCAAAGTCCCCCAGGACTGTGTGTCTTCAGGGAAATCCCACCACCACAGAGATGGGACCACTTTCTTCTCCTTGATCCCCAAGCCCTTTCTGATCCTCCAGGACCTGGCTGGGACCCTTTTTCCCCCTGCTGTGGACTCAAGCAATTCTTAGCTCTTCACTTGGGGTCCTGCAGGCTGGGGAGGGTGTATTTTCAAATGGTGTTAGTGGAAATTTTGATTCAGGGCTCTCTGAAATCCCTGGAACCGAAAGCCTGAAGTTCAGCCTGTTGCACGGTTTCCCTGGACACGTCTTCTTTTTCAGCCTGGAAATTTCATACCAGTGGAATGAGGGGATTTTACATCTTTATCCAGGATTTCCAACATCTGCTGTGTGGCTGGAGCAGCAGCATGGCCCCGCTGTTCTCCCACATGGCCCTGCAGCCCCGGGACATCCGTGTCCCATCGCTGTGCCACCAGCCGCGTGGGTGACCCAAGGCTTGTCACAAGGCACACAGTTCCCCTTTGGGCAGCCCCACAGAGATAAAACACGTTGCTGTCTGTGGTAGTTTGAAATTTTAGGCTTTGGCTGGGTTTGTTGTTTTTTTAGGCCTTCCTGGGAAACAAGTCAGGTGACATACAGTGACAAATCACAGGTATTCCCTACTATCTCTCATCACATGGGATAAAAGAGTGGGGAGGAAGTTTGGGGTCACACTGTCTTTGGGCGCTTCCTTGGGTCAGCCTCTCCGGTGGAGTCTCTCCTGTGGCCGGGTCAGTCTCTCCTCGGGCAGGTGGTTGGGNTATATATATATATCTGTTCCACTCACAGTCTGAAGCTTTTAAGTTCTCTCTCCTTCCCCTCACCTTTTTCACTGTTTTTCTCCCTTTGGGGGAGGCTTTGGGAGGGGAGCCCTGTGCTGGTGCTGGGAGGTTCGGTGCGGTGTTGCTTTGGTTTGGTTTTGCCCGGGGTCGAACTTCCACACTGTGGCATCGCAGCTTGAGCTCAGCTGTCCTGGGGGAAATCAGGAGCGCCGCCGCTCCGAGGGATGAAGGTGTAGCCATGGGGAGGAACGAAGAGCATCCTCTGTGGGACCGTGTCACCCGGCGGAGTCACCGAGGGCGCTGATGGCGTGGCAATGGCTAGGTCTTCCATTCCCTACCCCATCGTTTGCTGTGACAGCCCACAAAGTGCTTTATCCCCAGGGAAATGCTCGGAGAGAAAGGGTTTCCGCTTTGCCTCTGGACGGTAGCTCAGCCTGAGGGAGCTGAACCAAATCAATCCATTCAGGGATAAGGAGAAATGTGATTTTAAGAGAGTTGATGATAAATTTACACCGGCCTTGGCAGAAGCCTGTGATGTTGGATCCAACCAAAAATTGGCTCCGTAGGTGCCGAGACATGGAGTTTCCTCATCTCCTTGGCTCTGTCCTCATGAACTGATTTCAGCTTCAGCCTGAGAAGGCAGAAGGATTTCCAGCCCCTTCCCCAACTCCACCCCTTGCAGGGCCCATCCCGTGGTCCTGCTGGCATCTCATGATGGAGGAGGGGGTTGTGAGCACCGGCGGGCTGGAAAAGCCAAACCTTCTCTTTGGGTAAAGCATGATCCGAAGTCTTCCATTTCTGAAGTATTTTATTTTTTCCCCTGTTTGCCAGGTTTCTTTAACGAATTTTATTTTGACACATTTCCATGTTGCACGAGAAAGCAAGGAAACATGAGAGAAATGAGGAAGCACAATGAAAAAGTCATCTAAATGCATCCAGATATTTTTGTTTGTCAAAACTCTGCTCACTCTCTATGTTTGACAACCGTTTCAGTGGAGTTTTCATACAACTGGAATAGAGAAACATGAAGCTTTTCATCCAATGAACAGATTTTCCTTACAGGTTGTTCTGGATAAACATCTGCTGCTTAATGAGCAGCAGTCACTTATTTTTTCTTTCTCCTGGACCTGACTGACTGCTCTGTGGAGGATGGTTTTGGGTAAGCTGGCTGGCTTTACTAATTCCTCACCGAGGAATAAGCCAGAATTGTCAAGCAATAGAAAGCAGTCAAAGTCCAACCACCAGCTTTAAAAAGGTGAGGGTTTACTGGCCTTGTATTTTAACAGCAAACCAGGTTGTGCTTTCAGAACCGAATGCCAGCAGTTCATTGATATAATTTTTTATTTGGAACCTTGTTGCACATTTGAGGCCCTTCCTTGCTGATGAGCTGCCTAAAGAAGGTGGTTAAAAGCAGAAATCCCAGCTGAGAGCACTCCATTTGCCTTTCCTCCAAATCCAGCATGGGCAGTCTTTGATTTGTATATTACATTTTAAAATCTGAACAAACCGGAGTAATTGAGGTTTACCCTTTTGTTTCCTCAAAGTAGTTTTGGAAGTGTTTGGAAGGGACAGGGAAAAACTGTGATTTAAAATTATTTATACTTTGGGTTAAGGAAGAGTAAAAAGTGAGGTAGTTTTTAGGCAATTTTGAGTTCCAGAAGGGCTTTCTGTGTAAAAAATTTATGCCACTCGCATTGTTCCATGAAGGGCCATTTATGAACCTTTTGTGGGAGATGAACAAAATCCAAAGAGATTGGCTAAATATGGGAACCAACAACTGACACACTATTTAAGAGAGACAATAGAAATCTATTTAATGAGGTAAATCTGACCAGAGATTAACTTTGTTCAGGATATTTTCTAATAGGAAAGAAGCAGTGGGGTCATTCACATCCCTTTGAAAATTTATTGCTGTGCTCAGGAATTCCTCGTCCATCCCAGGACTGGGAATGTGAGCAGCAGGCTGCTGTGGCAAGTAAAAAAATAAATGGTGTTATCTTGATAGCCAGATAACACAGTATCTGCTCACATAAAGTCATTTGGAGAATATTGTTTGTGAAAACCTCTTTGCTTTGGACCCATTCCTTCTCCTTTCCGTTTTCTGATAAAAAATCCTAAACAGCGAGCAGTTAAAGGCTGCCATAAAACTGAGAAGAAACACTGACACTGGTGCTTTATCACGCTCCATCTGGGAGGCGAGCCAGCTCTTCCTACTTCAAGTTTATTTCTCCTACTCTGCTTTACCTCAGATAATGTCTCATAAACAGTTAAGAGGGTCATTTGTAAATGTCTTGGAATGGTTATTGCTCTCATCATAGGCTTTGGATCTTCGTGCTTTCAGTTAGTGAACATCAAGGTAAAAATCAAAACAAATTCCCGAGCCCAGGGTAATGACTATCTGGGAATTCCTCTTGTTCCTGAAGACAAAAACGTTGCTATTTGTTTTTTTCTACATTGTGAGCTTCATCTCTCAGTTTAGATGAGACCTGCTTGCTTTCCAAGCTTCGTATATGACTGAACTTCGGCTAAACCAGGGACTGGAATACCCAAACCGAGAGCTCAGCTGGAGCATTTGAACACAATGTGGTTACAGACAAGTGGGTTACTGAGCAGCAAAGTCTCGGGGGGGGCAAACTGCTAATTCCAACCAAGCCTAGGCACACCCTACCTGAACAGTTGCCCTAGCTTTGTTAAATGCATTAAAACCACTGGTAGCAGCAGCAGGAGCATACGCTGGGAGGGCACAGGGGGCTGCTTTCTCCCTCTCCTCATCAGTGCCTTGCTCCTTGGCGCTCCTTTTTTTGGGAAAAGAAAGACCCCTGGCTGCAGGTATCACCTGGCTGCTTGCAGAACCCGGGTGCCTACTGCCAGAGCAGTAGGTACACAATTTATCTTAATATCTCATTACCTCTTTATCCCCTGGCTGCCCATCAGCCCCACAAAAGCCAGAGCTGGCGATGCCAAGGGTGCCCCCAAGCTGGGCTTTGCAGGGTCCGAGCCGAGGGAGGCAGGACAGTGGCAAGGAGGTGGCACAACACCACGGACGAGGGGCAAAAATAACATCCCCACCCAGGCTGGGGCAGAGGCAGCAGGGAGGGCTCCATCCCCACGCTGCTGCGTGTGAAAAATGGGTGCTTGGCTAAGTTCTTGTGACTGGGTTTGAAGAGGCAGCTGTTTCAAAAGACATTTACAATAATCTTCCATGTTCTCCAAAGGTAAAAGAATCCACCTGTGTAATCTTTTAAGTTAAGCTTCCCTCGGGTCTTGTTTAGCATTATGAAAATGGCAGCTCATATAATTTTATTATCTGAGCTAAATATGATTCCTTCTCTGTCTTCCAGCTATTTCTCCTAATCCTTATCAATAAAACTACTAGGGCATAATGATTTTATAGGCTGCTGCTTCTTTGTCTTAGGTATTTTATTACTTCAAGCGTGTTCTCTTCCAATAAACTAATTAATCTCACAATTAGAATCCCAAAGCAGCATTGTGCAACCCACACAGCTACATCAGCCGGGAATACAGAAGCAGAGATGACCGGATACTTACTTGTGATGTTCTACCTGCAAAAGGATTCCCCTGGAAACAGAGAAGAGAACAATGTGTTGAACTGGGAGAATGGGGGTTCCTCCTAAATTTGATTTGGATTATTTGAGGCTGGGCTATTTGGAGATGTTTTGCTCGGAGCATTTCCACTCCTCTTTGGCTGTAGGACAAGGAAAGTTAAATTCCCTGGATTTATTGTGTACACAGAGGGTGGTGATCTGAAGCTTCGGACAAGGCTGTGTCCGGTCAGAGAAATCCAACTTCAGGAGGCACAACAACGTAGGAGTTTTTATTTACTGCCAACACCAAGGAACTCATACCTGCTTTGAATAACGAGATGTGAGGCTGGGGCTTGTAGACTCAAACCTCATCTCTTTGCCCTGAGCAAAATGGGTATCTCCTGTGTCCTGACCCTCCGTGAGACAGGGGTGATGAGAGATACCTACTTCAAGCAACATCAGAGATTCCAGCTGATGCTTTTAGTGCACCCTGGAGCCATCACCAAGTAATTATTATGCACTGATTTTTTTTTTTTTTCAGCCTGAGCCTGCCGTTCCTGCTCACTCGGGGGTAATTTTAGACTCCTGCAGTGAGTGTGGTATCTGCTGGTACGAGTGGATATATCATGGCCCGAGCTTTAGCGAGGCAAAATCTCTTCTTGTGCAGTACAATGTATGTCATTGTAGGCAGGGTGTATTGGTTCTTCTTTCATACAGGGAAAATAAATGACCGTAAAGCTCCCTAAGTCACACTGTCTGTATCAATTGTCTGTGTCTGCAGAGATTCCAATACTGGATTGTCAGTGATTTAGAAACAAAATTAAATGCCCCAACTAATTATAGTTCTGTGCACATATAGTTACCTCTGAGTATTTGCAGCTGTCAGGTTCAAATATTTCTAATAACTGTGGCTGTGACATTTGTTCAACAGATGAGGTAAGAATAAAAGATAAAGGGGCAACAGCCTGGGTTGAGGAGTGGAAAGGAGATCAGACACAGAGTTTGAAGTTGCTCCAAGCCCAGACCTGAGAAGGCTGAATGTCGAGGTTTCTCTCAGGGTGGGTTTAAGGTCCTGGAGCAGCTTGTGTCCTTTCTGCCATATTTTCCCATGGGAGGAGGGCAGCCCTGTGCAGGTGGTTGTCTGGCTCTAAAATGCAGGAGGGTCAAACCCTCAGTGCAGGAGCCTCCACCTCTGGGCTTCCCTGCAGCACATCCTGGTGCTTGTGCCCATTTCACCCCGCACCATTCCTGCAGTTCCCTGCCCTTTTCTGCACAGGGCTTCCCTTTTCCCAAGCTGTGCTTGGGGATTTCAAGCCTGGAACACCCTGCCAGTGTCTCGCACAGACAACTTTTCCCTTTTTTCCCCTTCCAAATAATTTTTTACACATTTCTGTCCTCAGCCCCTGCAATGTGCTGTAAGACATGAGATAACAACAGCAATATAGTTTTTCAAAGACTTCCACCGAGAATACCCGTAATGGCATTGCTGACAGGAGATACCTTAAAAAGAAAGCACTGTAAGGAAAAACACATGTTGGGATATTTTTTGGGTTTTTTTTGGGGTGGTGGGGGGAGCAGAGGGAGGAAAGATTAGCAGAGTATTCTCAATGTGTACGTCTCGGAGCTGTGATCTTTGCTGCAGAATCCAACTGTGCAGATCTATCAAGTTCAGCCACGCTGGGGTATGCCACACAGGTGGATGGTTTAATCTTGACAGTTGAGCTTCCAACTGAAAGGAGACAGAAAAAAAAGGAGATGAAAAAACATGCAGAAACCTGTTCAGCTCCCAGCCAGGCTTGGGAGCTGTGCTGCTGGATAACATTGCTGCTTGAGGAACAAAGGCACGGCAATGGGTGGCTCTCTCAGTCCCAGGTATTGTACATCTTTTCCTAAAGCAATTACAAAATAGCAAGGACCCTCCCACCTCATAAAATAAAGGCCATAGGGTGCAGTTCTGCTTTGATGAGGAAGAAGCGGCAACGTGGATATGCCCTTGGAGAACTTAAATTGAAATGCGGATGAGATCCTTGAGCAGAGCGTGTTGTCTCACAGGGGCATCAGTGATGGAACCCAAAATCTCTCCATTCAGGGCCGGACCTTCAAAAGCACGAGTCATGCACCCGCAGAGTTCCCATTTCATTTAAACAGGACAAAACACCCAGATCTCAGCAGGAATATTGCAGAGCTGCCTTGCTCACCCAGCAGCCTCACACCCGCTGCCTCCGCAGCGTTTGGGTGCCCGTTGCATTTCTGCTGCACAGCTCCCGATGCACGGGCAGAGTGAGCACGGCTTGGGTTAACATGAAACGAGGGAAATGTTAATGAAATGCTTAAGCACAGAGCTATGACACAATCTGAAACAGGTGGATGTGGAGCCATTGAAGGGCTCGGGCTTCACTCAAACCATATGTGAACCTCCCCTTGCCATCCTGGGAGCAATGATCAAGGGCAGGAGATGGCTGTTAGGGAGTGTGATTTAAAACTGACTTTAGGGAGAGTAATTTATGCTCCGGAGCCTCCTCAGATGTGTACCCAGTAGGAAATTCTGTAGCTACACCTGTTTACACATCTTTTGGCTCTCTGAGATGTTAATGAGAAACCCAGGCCCTCGCGGGCACCGGGAGAGACTGTAACAATTACTGAGCTCCAGAAAGTAAAGAGGTTTTGCTGACTGATTTATCAGTAGGCTTTCCTGGAGGACAGATAATTCACACCAGGAGTTTGGAGGGGCCACCAGGCTAAACTCAGATTTTGCCGGACAAGGCTGGAGATTGCATCCAACAGTGCTGGTAGACACACATCCCTCTGGAGCCAGGGACTGTCCAAGACCAAACTCTTTTCACGGCTCCTCCCTTTTGTTTCCACCCATGTTTTTAAATATCCATCTGCCCTTCACATTCGTGAAGACGTTTAGACCTGATGGGCATGTTGTCACTCCTTCTGCTGAGATGCAACCTTCATTCATTCATTCTTGGTGCCACGTGCACTTGAGGGCCTCACACTGCACCAAAGTTCTCTGGGAGCTCAGCATCTGTTCAACAACCCTCTGCCCTGATCCCTGGCCATTAGTGCTGCTTGTTAATTGAAACAGAGACAAGCCAGTGTCCTCAGACTCGGGATGCACGCAAGAGCAAGCGACCAGCTCATCACCCCCAGTCCCTGGTGGTCCCCCTGCAGCTGCAGGTGGAGTGTGTTGGCCCTGTGGAGAGACCTCCCCTCCTCAGCTGCATAGAGAGTGACCTTCCTTTGGCAGGAGGGAGCCAAGGTGCACCCTCCAGGAAACCACAGAGCTGTGGTGACTACTTTTCCTCGGGACAGAAACAAGGCTCAGCATGAGAGGACCTCTGTCCTCTTCCTAAAATCCCCAGGAACGTTCTTCTCCAAAACCTCACCCCTTCTCCGTAAGAAGCTTTGCCAAGCAAGTGCGGAGCAGGGGAAAAGCAGAGACGCTCTTTGAAGAGCTGGTGAAAAGGTGCAGGTGTGCAGAGATCTCCTTTTGGAGATGCCCAACACCGGGGCTGCATCGCGGGGCGGCGCCAGCACCCCTCTGCACAGCAGTGCACAGTGTCTGCACCTCTGCGTGCCCCAGGAGTTTGGGCTGGGAGGGGTGGGAGTGAGGAAAACGCTCGGGGAGGTTGCAGGATCAAATGGCTTGTTTAAGTACTAGTCATTATAATTTTGTTGGTGAAGCATCACTTTAATTTGTTAAAGAGAAATAAAACAGGGTAAAAGATGAGTAAGGCTCCGTGTAAATGGCCTTGCATGTTTAAGAAGCTGCTCCTGCAGTTTTGGGATGTGATTCCGTGGTGTGAATACACTCCCATCAGACCTCAGTCTCATCATTCCTCTTCCTAAAATCTGATTGCAAACCAGCAACAAGACTTTTGCTTAATTATAGCCTGAGGAGCGATGTTTGGGCTGTGAATCACATCAGATTTCACACTGATAGACGAGGAGTACATGAGCTGATACCATCTGCAGATTGGGCATGGTTCCCCTCGCAAGGATGAGGAGCCATCCCGCTCTCTGGTGTCCCTGGCAGGTCCCCTGGTCTCAGCGGGACCCACACTGGGACCAGTGAATACATCTATTTTCTGAGCCAAGTGCAGCTTTCCTCCCGTGCTCGCCCCTCCTCTCATCTCCAAAAGCCTTGGGAATTGGAAGACTCCTTTTTCTCTTTGCATAAGCAGGACGTAAATTCAAAGGGTTCTGCTGAATATTTGTTAAGATACCTATTTATGTGCAAAACCCTCCCCATCCCTCAGAAACCATTTAGTTAAAAGAGGATAAAGATGATTTACTTACGCCTTAGGGCTGTTGCTGTTTAAACACTGTACATTTATGTCTATTTACTCTGGTATTTACTAAAAAAGCATAGTTAAATTAGCAGTTGCAGCCTCTCCTAAACCATTTCTGAAGGCTCTTCCAGCACTTCTGCAAGGGAACAAACTTAGGGATGAACCAATGGAGTCATTCTGGCTGCAGGACAGTGCAAGCAAACACCCCTTTCCAGTGGCCACAGGGAAAAAACACGATGCCTATGGACTCCTCAGTGTGACCAACTGCTCATTTTGGTGGAACCCCCAGCTTTGGCAGCCGTGCTGTCCCCACACTCCGCGTGCAGCATCGCTGGGATGCTTTGCTCTGTCACCCAGGTTAGCGCAGGGATTCCTGACATCCCACGGGTTCCATGAATGTTGCAGAAGGGGTGAAACCCCCGGGATCTGAGCTCGCCAGGGCTCTTTTTCCTGCTCGGGGATGTTAGCAGTAATGACACCGGTGCAGTGGATAACTGGCTGGCTGTGCTTAATGACCCGAGGCACGACAGCTCCTCTCAGCTGGCTCCCAATCCCCAGGAAACGCACCCGGCTTGATTGCTGTCACCTAAAGAGTCACACATGGACCCTGGGAACCTCCTCTTCATTAACTCAACCCGCGTGCAGAGAGCTGCTGCAGAACACACATTTTTTCAATCAGATAACGCATTTTCAATTAAATTACTTGGTTTGTACCCATTTTCTCTTCCTTTCCTGCTGTACAGGAGCTATCTGTGCTTGTTGCTGTGATGGGACTTACCATCAAGTTGGCTGTTCTCCTGAAGTGGTGGTGACGACAATTAAGGTGCGTTGTTGTTTTCCACTGACACATTTGTACCACGTGGATATTCAACGTGACTCAGTGCGAAGGCTATTCCTGAAAATTCAAGACGAGGTGTGACAGATGAGAATTCCCAATGAAGAGTCACTGAAGAACTCCAGGCTGGCAGGAAGGTCCGTGTTCCCCTCCCTGCCCACCTGGAGCTCCCTGCAGATGGCTTTGTCAGCAGTTTCAGAAAGGAGCACACACGTTTTTTCGTGGGCGTAATGAATGATGTATGGCAAATGTTTGCAAAGCAGCTGAGAAGAAAAGCTGCTGGGGCAGGGCTTTGGGTTTCCAGCCTGCAATAGGGAGCTAAGGAGCAGGACCTGGAGATAATGTGGCTTTGGGGGAGTGCTGGCAGAATTGAACTAAGCATGAAGCAGAAATTTTTTTTGAATAGCCAGGTGATAAATAGGAAAGGATTTACATCCCAGAAACAACATTCGACCTCTAAATAAATGTTTTCCAGAGCCGTTGAGCCACGGGTGTTCCACGTTGGAGGCTTAGCCTTTGGTGGCAGGTGGGAAAATGCATGTGATCCTTGCTCCAGAATAAAAAAAAAAAGAACAAAACTGCCCTTTCCCAGAGAGGAAGAAGCCACCAGCACCCAGAAACAGACTGGGGTGGTCCAAAGACCAGGGTCCCTCCTGTGCAGCTCTGCAGGGAATGGAGGGAGGGGATGCTGCTGCCCTACTCCAGCTGTTATTCCCTGGGCAGCTGCTGAGGACAGGAATGGCATTTTGCATGTGGGGCAACAATCCCCTGTCAAAAGTTATCCCTCAGTTTTGGTACCCAGCTGGATTTGCTGGACCTGCTACTGGTGTTCATGTCTCCAAGCCCTGTCCCAAACTCTGCAGCTTGTCACACTTGGCATTGCAACGTGGGAACGACTCACCGAGACCAAAGACATCTGGATGTGGCAGATTCAGGCTGTGCTTAAAGAAATGCCTTATTTATTAATTAATTTATTTTTCTCCTGAGCAGGCATCAACTCTCCAGGACTGCAGAGTGCTTTGGGTGGAAATTCTGGTTTTGTTTTACTGTGGCTGAAGGATGGAAAGAGGGCAAATAAGTGAGATGCTCTTCCAGCACTCAGGCAGGGTGGGCTGGGTGCTGGGGGCTCCTGTATAACTACCGTGCTCACACTTGGGGTGAGGGAAAGAATATAAGTCAATTTATTCTGTTTTCTTTTCAGGATCACCTAAGAGTTAGAAAAGATCCCTCATTTTTAAAGTGGTTTTTGCTTTGCTTATGTGGCTTCAGCAGCCTTCTGAAGAAAGTGGTACAAAAGAAATAACTTTGGAGCAATTTCCTGTGTATAAAATGTTAAATAGCTTTACAATGAAATGTGAAATAAATAACTTTGAAGCATACTTATTCCTTGTTCTTGGTGAATTCTTAGAGCTCACATGGCATGGAGATATTTTTTCAGGAAAAAAACATAAAAAACCCAAGCCCTTTGGCATGTTTAATGGAAATCAATCTGAACTGAAATTTCAACTGGTAGTAAATCAATGCCATCCTCGTGCTCCCTGTGAATACTTGCCTGCTCCTTAAAGATCATGGTTGTATTTATTTAAAAAAAAAAGGCTGCTCAGTGTTTGGCATGTGGTGAATTAGACCCCGAGGGTGCTTTAAAATAATCACAAAGGAGTGTGAGCTCCTACAATGCATCTTTGGAGGCCAACCATTGATTATGCCAGCCTGCTGGTCACCTCCCTGTGACAAAGCCATGCTGTGGACACACTCATGTCCCTGTTGATGGCTCTTCCGGGCAGACGTTCGTAAAGCTCTCCATACATCACGCATTTCTCAGAAAATACTTTTCCTGTGGCCTGAGCCTGCTGGAACCATGAGAGGACCCCGCCGTGCAGTGCAGTGCCCCTCTGGGGCAGTGGCACTTGGCGGACGGGCAGTTTGCCACCAGCTCCCTGTCCTGGGAGGTTGTCACTCGTCCCTCATGGCCACCGCTGCCCACAGCCATCCATCACCCTGCCAGCAGCAAGCCCTCGCTTGTTCCTTCCCGTGGAGCACAATCAAAGACACATTCAGGGGAGGGAGGGACAGCTCTACGTGTCTCGGTGTCATGCTCTCCAATGTGGTTCTTTCAGGGTGTGTGACCCTCGGGGAGCACCCACGCCGTGTGGGGACACGGGGGTGGCACAGAGCTGGCACGCTGGGCACGGCACACACAGGGCTCTCCAGCTGGTTGTGCCTTCCCTGGGACCACCGGGTGCCACCGGCATGCCAAGGCCCCTGCCAGGTAGAGGAAATGGCATCCAGGAAATCTGCCATCCCGAAGCTACCTGGGGGTGTGCACGGTGGGGTCGCCCGTCTCATTTACAGCTTTTATACTGGCTGGTTTTCAGCATCCCACAATGTCACAGCTCTTGTCTTAGGCACATGCAGGAGAGATTTCCAGGTTCTATGAGACAGGCATCCACCCTGGGAATTGGGAATCTGAATGGCCTTGAAGGTGCCAGCTTTTGCCCAGTCCCACATGAGCTGGGGGATTAGCCAGAGACTTCTTCAAAGGGCCATGGGCAGAGGGATGCCGAGGCATCCAGTGCCAACGTCTTCCTTGAGGACGTTTCCTACTGGAACACGCAAGGAAAGGACATTTTTGGGCTGTTTGTGAAGACAGTCCCAGGTCCTGACTGCAGTGTGCATCCCTCCACGCTTGCGCTGGGTGCCTTTGCCTCATTAATTGCTATGCGCATTTTTGTCCCCTGTGGCACCTCCCTGTCCCTACAGACAGCACGAACCGGGGGTGGCTGCAGGAATAAAGGATTTTCCCCACATCTCCTCTGCTGGAGGAGTGGCACAAGGACTGCCTGCCCGGCAAACACTCACGTTATCTGCCCCATACGGAGCCATCTGGTTCTGCTGAAGGTTTTGATCTCTCAGCCGGGTTTGATTTATGTGGCAAGAGCAGCGACATTCCCGCTGGAGAAGCCGAGCGCGATGGTTGACGTTGCCACCGCTCAAGGGTGAAGTTGGATCCCAGCAAGGCTGAGTTTTAGGTTGCCCCTTATTGGACACATCTGGCGAGGGAAAGGCTCTCTCCTTGCCCCTGGCCCACTCTGGCTGGGTTTGGGCCAGGCAACGTGAAACCCGTTTGTATTTTCAATGTCTTGGTTTGTGGGAATGCCGCATTCCCCGGGATCGAAGTTTGGGAAAACGATACAGAAGGATATTTTTGCACTACAAAGAAAAACAATACAGTGGTTTTTAGCTTGGCATGAAGAGGTTTTTGTCCCCTGTTGTGAGTGTGACAGCGCTGAGTTGGGAATCCATACGATGAAGAGTCTCAGCGAGGTGTTTTGTAGGGACAATGCTCCTGGGCAGTCATTGGCATTGCCAGTTTGCATGTGGGGAATGTCACAATGTCACATGCTGCTCATCTTAAGTCCTGAGTCCTTGCCATGGACATCGGTGGTTTTTCTCCTTGCCTTTGACTTCACTGTTGCTGTGAAACACCATATTCAATGGTTCTGTACTTGAAACTCCTCTTAGTGATGCTTTTTTTTCCCCAATAATATGACTTATGATGCATTATCACAACTTTTTACTATTTCCTTTATTACATGATATTTTGCAAAGTTCACAAGTGAATAGTCATTACTTCCAATTAAGAGACCTGATTGTTGAAAGGACTGCTCCAAAGGAAAATGGAAATATAAAGTTAGTCTAACCCAGAGTTCTTTTATCATAATGTCCTAGCGAAATCCAGCTGACCCTGGGTGAGATGCATCGATTTATATTGAACGAGCATTGCACTGGCACAAAGTGTTTTAAGATGGGAAGAGAGAAGAGACAAAATCAATTGACACATCACGGGAAAGTTGGGAAGGCAAAATATGCTGACCCAACCTGGGGCGAGCACAGTCCTCAGCAGCAGGCAGGGCTGGTAAGCCCTGCAGAAAGTGATTTGTTAAGGTTTGGGTGTGTTTCTGTGATGCAGATACTGGAAGGAATTTTTATGGGATCTGGCCCTGGAATTGAGAGGATTAAATAGCAAAGGGAAAACCAATGTGCTATTTGTAACTGATAGTGCACAGAAATGATAGTTCTGGTAGGAACTGGAATTTGAGTCCCAGTTGCCTGTGACTGGCAATTTCTAACCATCTGCGAGCAGCATCAGCCTGGGAGTCAGGGCTGGAGGAATAAACTGCAGCAACCCTGGAATCCTGCACGGCTTCAGGAAGGATGTCCCGTGGTGGGAAAAGGGGACACAGTCCATGAGTTGGGTTTGGGGTTTTTTTTAAGCCATTAGTCCTCGTGTCAAAATCCATCCATGTGTCAAAATCCATGCATGTGTACTGAGCTGTTGGTGCTGAAGGGAAGGTCCGCAGTGCAGCGTCAAACACAGCTGGGAAATGCAGAGGACAGGAAACAAATGCCCACGATGTCCCCGCAGCACTGCTGTGCATCGTGTGCTGCCACATGATGCTGGCCTGGGTTCCACCAGCAGTCTTTGCACTTTTTCCTATCACATTTAAACCAAAATACAGCGATCTTGTGGTCAGGCTTGGAGGACAATATGGTCTGGGAGGGTTGAGCGGCGGACTGGAAATCAGTTTGGGGTTCAGTCCTGTATCCTGGCAATTCAAGGTGTTCTCTGCAATTCAAGGTGTTCTCTGGGCTCAATCCATGACCTGTCTGCGCTCCCTTTCTGTCCTGTGCATTGCAATCTTGGAGCATGGTGGGACTCTGGGAATTCACAGGTGCGTGGAGGAATGTTTGTAGAGAGATGGAAGGTGGTGCAGAAGGTTTGATCACCTGCTGCATTTTGTGTGTGCACTAACCCTGAGCTTGAATTTTGCTGCCAAAATGGACCTTGAACTGCTGCGTGGTGCTGCCTCCAGGTCCTGCCTGTGTAAAGAAATGAGAGTGTCAGTGGGAAGGGAGAGGACCAGGGATCAGTTCCACCGCATGTCCCTTGGCACTGGGACGTGCCACCTAAGCCAGAATTACTGGGATTTGTGAAGGCAGCTGGCTGCTGCCAAGCATCTGGGAACTGTAAAGGTGCTTCCGAGATTTTTTGACTTGTCTAAGGAGCTTAATTAAATGACTCAGCAAGTGACACACACCTTCCCAGAACACCGAGCGCCCTGTGTCCAGCACCACAGGTCCATGTCTCCCTCCACCTGGGATGGAGCGATGCTGCAGCAGGCATGGCCAGGGGTGCCGAGATGACAGTTCTGGTCCCTGGGCTTTTCTCCTCTCCCAGGCACCGAGCAGGAGCAGCAAACCCACGGGATGCCTTTCCTGTGGCATATCTTGCAATTTGAGTGGGGCCTTTGCTCCGCTGCAGAAGGAGGTGGGAGGAGGGAAGGAACGCCAGGCCTGCAAATTAGCATCAAAGGCTTGGTGCGAGGTTTATGGGGACATTTACTAGTGTTGTTTTCATTATTTACACCAGTCTTGGTTCTAGGAGTTCTCATTAAAAGTGTAATAAATGTAAAAATATTTTACAGGCCAATAAAAGTTCCAAAGCAAAAATAGCTTTATATAGTGCGATTTTTTTTCTCTTTTACAAAATACTGTGTGGTATCATCTTGGACCCGCTGATTGGTGATGGGATGAGAGAAGCCCCTCCATTCTGGTGCGGTGTAAGGGGACAGGGTGGGGATCAGAACTACTTTCCAGCCAATTAATTTGTCAGGTGATGGGTAACTCTCGCAGTCACTGACTTTGATGAGAGCACTCTACG
Organism: Grallaria varia; assembly: GCA_013396735.1. Taxonomy (NCBI): domain Eukaryota; kingdom Metazoa; phylum Chordata; class Aves; order Passeriformes; family Formicariidae; genus Grallaria; species Grallaria varia. The sequence continues at coordinate 31,296 of VWZG01003547.1, forward strand.
CCAAATATAACCTTTTTCTCTTTTTCCTGTGGAAAAAAGGAGAAAATCAGGTAATTTATATTATTGTTCTTCACTTTTTTCTCTGGTTTAAAAACCATGAAATTCATCCAGAAAGGCACTGGAATGGAACTGACAAAGGGAAAAAGCATTAATGTTTTCAAATTCCTCGACAAAATATGCTTGCATAAACACACTGTATGCATTCAGAGCTGGCCTATAGTTTCTGGAAGTATGTTAAACAAGGAGAGTGATTTTTGCCAAGCCTTCTGTTACGTTTTGGGTTGTGAAGTCCTCTGCAGAAGGACAGAACTAAAACGAGGAAACACTTTGGAATGAACTCAGCTTGGAGGTAATCCAGAAATCTTGTGGAATGGGTGGGACGAAAAAAAAAAATTGAGTTTAACCGTTAAATCATCCAACAACTTGATATCCACGACATTTATCTTCTTGTCCCAAAAATAATAATGTTCCAAAGTCATAATGACATCTAAACATCTTTGATCACAGAGCAGACAGATTGGTCCAAAAATGCTAAATTTGTCTGCCTCACCCGGGTTATCCTAATAAATACTGGGTCAGTTTTGCAAACGGAGTGGTTTTCAGAAGTGTGGAATGAACGTAGACGTGCTTGACCTAAAAGAAGCCGGAGGTGTCAGCGGCAGCAGCCTGTGGACCTCCTTGCTGGGAAGCCAATTTATGATTGATTCCTGGTTTTTAGGCTCTGGCATCTGCAAATGCTGGGACTATTTTATTTATTTTTTTTTTTTTTTCAGATAGACTCTCAAAGCTGCTTTTATAATTGTGCACGAACAATTATTTTTTTTTCTCTTGCAGGGGTTTAGGCCCAGTTTTTTTGCACTGTGCAAAGCTGACCCTGCGCTTGGGGACGGGGAATGAGAAGGAAACAGGTTTCTCCCAGGAGGAGCCTCTTCCCTTTCCCCCTGCCTGCTCAGTGAGCTGCCCTGTTGCCGGGATTAGGAGGGGATTAGCTCCCAACCACCAGAAAGGTGCCATCGCCACAAAGAGCAGTAATGGCCCCAGCAGCTCGATGCCATTTGTGACATTCACTTTAAGAACTGAGCGATGCCGGGCAAAAACACCAAAGTGTTTGCATCCTATCTCGCAGGTATGAGCAGAAAGCTCAGGGGGACAGTGCAATTACACCCCCAATTAATCTGGGCTTTCAGCCTGAACCTTCCACTGCTGGGTTTCTCTGTGTGTCTGTGACCAGAACTGAGAGTTTCTCTGAGATTTTCTACTTCAAGGGGAGGCACGAACCAGCCAAGAGTCACAAAACATTTTCTTGGCAGGAAACAAATTTAGATCCTCAGCTTTCTTTTTTTCCTTCTAAAATGTAGGAAAGAAATGTGGGGCTCGGAACAGGATGGTCACTGCAAGAAAACATGGCTGGTTTTACTGCCCTTGCTGTTGTGCCCCAAGGCCACAATTAGGTCTGGAATCCCATTGTGCCAGGCATTGTCCAAACACAGAGGAAGGAACAATCCTCGGCTCTGAAGTCTGCAGTATTGATTAATCTTTATTTGTTTGTGCAATTACTAGTTTACTATTAAATGCAGTTATTTGCTTAGGAAGGGAAACGTTCTCAATTCAGAAATAACGAGGCCAGGTATCAGTTGTGGCATCAGCCATCCATTGCAGAGGGGCAACATGGAAATATTTTTCCTTTTCCTGAGTGCTTCATTGAAGTTTCAGGTTTCCAGGTGATGTCGGGGAGTTACACTCACGACCCATTGAGGCCCATGTGGTCAGGACACAGAATTCCTTGGGAACATGCATCTTAAAATAACATGACAGACAACAGCAGAGCTGGGACTAACAGCATCCCATATCCCAAGCTGGTTCTCCTGAAGTACTACCTCTTGTTTCTGCAGAAAAAATGACTATTCTGTGAATATGCCTCTAAAAAACCATTTTCCTGCAAAATACACTTGATTTAACTTGATTATTCTGGTAACCTCGAAGTCTCCACATTGGCTGCTGACTAAAATACCATTTCCTTGTCCACACACTGATCCTGGCTTTCCCCTTGCAGTGTTGTTATCTCTTTTTGCCATCTTATAATTTACAGGAAACTCAGAACTGGATGCAATCACAACTCATAATTTGAAATGCTAATCCTTGGCCTGTCGCTCCAGCTGTAGCACAGGCAGCCTGCTCCATTAAACTTTAATGTCCACCCTAATAGCCATGTGAGGCCTGAAATCCAGGGATTAGCTTTGATTCCAGTTGAACTACTGATAGGTGCCTGTAGTGTTACAAAGAACTCTTTCTCTTCTGAGGAGCTCTGAGCATCTTTGCTTTGGTTTGTTTATAAGCTACTGGAAACTGGCCTAACACAGATTTTCTCCAAGTAGGAGTACTATAAATTTGGTTTATTTTGGCTGAGCAATGGTGCACTCAGAGCATCGATGACTTGACTCCTTACTCTGCGTGTATCACAGCCTGCCTGTTGCAAATATGCCATACATTGGGATGCCAGGGAAAGACGTGAATTTTCTTTCATTTGGGACCATCTGGATTCTGTGAGTGGGTGGAGAGTTGGGTGTGAAGCAACTGGATTGTGTAAGATGGGTAAAAACCTGGCCCTGTTGAAACCAGGGAGAACATTTCCACTGATTTCAGTAGAGCCAAGATTGCCCGTGATATTCTGGATTGGGCCAATGGCATTTGCATAGCCCAAACAGATGCTGGCAAGGGAGGTAATTGCTGGTTTGCTTTGTGTCTCTCAGCCACGTGAATGCTGTCTCCGTGTGTTGGTAGGAAGGTGTAAGATCAGAAGTCTGGTGGTGTTCACTTGGGTCAGAAGTAGGTAGAACTCACAGGCATACAGCCTTCTGTTCAGTTAGTGCTCTGAATTATGCAATGCAGATCATAGAATCAGTTAGTTCAGAAATGATTAAGATCATTGAGTCCAAATGTAAACCTGAGGCTGCCAAGTCCACCACTACACCATGTCCCTGTGCACCACCTCTACAAACAAGAGGCTTCTACAACTGTAAGCTCCTGTGGATAGAAGGAGACCTGTTCGAATTGAGGATTGGAATTCTCTTGGCAAAAGTGTCTTATTTCTTTTGCAGAGGAAGGTCAGGTCACTGCCCCAAAGAACGAGGTTGAGCACAGAGATGTTCCCACCCCGGTGCACACCTGTGGTTACTCCAGGGTGTACCACAGCAATCCAGCCATCCATGCAGCTCTTCCTGAGGGCCACAAAGGACAAGAGAGGCAGGAGAAACTGCTCCTGCTGATACATTCAAGGATATTGGTGAGAAGAAGAGGACTATGGATGCTCAGCACATCCCTGCTGTGGCCAGAGGTCCGTATTTGGAAGGAGCTTGCAGAGGTTGCATTTCTGTATATGGTCTGTAAAACCTCTACAGCTGGTTGGGAGAGGGGTTTTATAAGGATGTTTTAAAATTTGAAATACAGCAATGAGTTGAACCAGGAAGTTTTCTTTTTTGTGTTTGCTCTGGGGTTTTTTTTAAGGAATGTAATATTTTTTCTGCAGCTTGCACCGGGAAACATCTCTTGGGAGCAGAGAAGCATCTCTTCTAAAGCACACAAAGCCTAGAAAGCTAAACAGCCTAACAGAGGGGGCACTTGTCTGCCCAACCTCCTGGTTCATAGACCTGCTCTGTGTGGGAACCCCAAGTATTGTCTGGGATCGTAGTTTTGGGCTGGAGATCCTATGTCTGAGGCCGAGCTTCCCCCAGCACATCACACTTTCCTCACAGTTGTTCAGAGAAAGATTTCAGTGTTGTGGCAGTTTGGAACAGGACCTATTACTGAAGCTTGAATTTTGTTTTTTGGTGGGTTTTTTTCAGAACTGAATTCTTGTTTTTCAGCCAGTCCTTGTTCTCTCAAGGCTACAGCAACTTCCAGTCTGCTCCAGGACTTCATTTTCATACAGAATCTATCTGGGTGCTCTTCTCTGGGGGAACACCTTGTCCCTTGTACTCCCAAGCAGATGGAGAGTTCAGAAAGGGTTTTTGGGATAACTCACCAATTTGTTCCAATCCCTGAGAGACTGTGAGGATGCCTTTGGCTGTGAAAAATGCTCACCTCCTCCGAATCCAGGTTTATTGGCTTCCTAAGTATTTTATAAGGACTCAGTGTAAATTTTTCTTGGGACCTTGCTGTGCGAGTACCTGAGTTGCTGGTGTGGATAGGTGGAAAATTTGAATGACTGCAGTGTGTGGTTTATAGCTGTTTTTGTGCATATTTTCAACAGCCACAATGGTTACGCCCATAAACTGAAAAAAAAAAAAAGAAACCTCTTTCCCGTCTGTTGGCTTTTCTTGTGCCTCATGTAGATTCTTGTTTATTCTGCTGGGCTTCCAAGATGGAAGTTTGTACAAACATTTTAGAACTTTGAAAAACAACAACCAGAGGCAAAAAGAAGAAAAAGGAAAACATGGAGCAGGGCGATCAGCTCTCAAGTGGGTCTGTGCATCCTTTGCTTTATCATCTGGAGCTTCAAGCAGGCACTGATTTTTACAGAGTTTTGGAGATGCAGAAGCTCCTATTTTCTGCTCTGTAAATGAGTGTAACATGTTGTTTCTTTCATGTGTATTCTTTGGAATTCATCCTCTGGCAGTCTAGCTCTGTGCTTCCTGAAGATCATGTACACATGAAGGAAATAATGACACCAATAATAATGCCACCCAATACTTGTGGCTGATCAGATAACCCAACCTGCTCTACGGCTTTTGGGCATCCTGACTCAGGTGTTTGCCATCTAAAGAAGTTTCCGGAAAAAAAAAAATAAATTTCTGGGGCTTCTGCACCCAAATTTGTTTTATCTCCTCTTCCAGTTTTAGCTGCAGAGAGACGATTTCCAGAGACACAAGGAAAAGAGTTTGAGGGAGATGGGTAAGTGGAAAGAGCCCTCCAGCTGGCACTTCTTGTGAAGAGATGAATTTTCTACCTAAAGGAAAAGCAAGCGGAGCTTGTTCATCCGGTTTACCAAATGTGGCTGATGGAGCTCTATTAGCAGCGTTCACCATAAGTACAGTTAATGCTATTTTATATAATTCATTGATTTCCATATGTTGGCCGTACTACCTGTGCAGGGAGCCAAGCATGCCAACTACTTTCTGACATCAACTGTACGTTGAAAATATGAAAGGTGTCTGATTTTCACCCCGGTTCACTCCAGCTGCGAATAGAGGTTGGCATTAGCCAAGGATGTTGGCTTGGTTATGGCCCAGGTTTTAGGGGACACTTCCCTTCTTCCATGGGTTTCATGGGAAGGTGTGTCCCAGCTGGGCACAGAGGAGCACCCACCACCTGTGTGCTGGTGACCAAGGCCACAGTAGGTGCCAAGGGCACCGACAGACCCGAGCTGCTGCCGCGGCGCCAACAAAATAGCTGCGGGGAGGAGAGACACGTCCGATGGGTTGCAGCTGTCCCTCTGCCTCCCGGCCGCCCCCGCCCCGCTCCAAATGTAAATCATCACCCTTTCCCCTTTTAACATAACAGTTGTGTCATTTAAAAGCTCAAAGAGCTGAGAAAAAAGCCTACTTGTTTAGAGAAATCATTAAAACAAATTATGAGCATTTAATAAATGGGGAAAACTGTCTGTTTGTCATAACACAGAATTTTTCCTTTAAATATCCAAACAACCACCCAAAAGGTTCCTCGTAGATGGGTGTGTTGGGGGATATTTCCAGGGTCAATTTGCACTGGGGTCCTTTCTGGGAGCCTTTGGCCCAAATCCCCGCACAGCCGGGTGGAGGGCTCAGGGTGGGGTGGGAAGCTGTGCCGAGCTCTCTTTGGGCCTGGGGATGGAGCACAGCAGCTTCCCCGGCCTCGTGGTACCCAGAGGGGCTGGCACGTGTTGCCTGCACCCTCAGAGAAGAGGGATGGGAGCACAGTGCCCATGCACCACAGTGTGCTTGGCTCCATGGCCAGTGCTGCCTGGGGAGGAGGGTCTGCCTCGCACGCAAAAGGCATTTTTTGAATAAACAGTAGCTTGGCCACTGCCTTTGGGGAGCAGTTCAGTGTTTTTCTCACTTCTCATGTGATTTTTCTTTTTTTTCCCCCCACCATTTCCTGATCCCGAGCTCCTTCCTCAGGCTGTGGGAACATTCAGGTTCGGATCTGCAGTGCGTGGGCTGCCCTCTCTGCAGTTGTTTAACAGATGATTGCTTTGAACAGGATTATCTTGGACAGGCAGGGAATCATCTCTGCAGTGCCGGGGCCACCTTCGCCCTGGCGAGGGGGAGAGACCAGACCGAGCTGTGGGATGCTCAGGCTCTTGCTGGCAAAGTGTCTCCTCCTGACAGTGGATTCAGGCTCTGGAGCTGTGACCTGATCTTTAACAGCAATTAAGCTCATGGTCCTTAAGAAAGATTGATTACTGGCTAAACCCCCTTGTAATGAGCCTCTTTACCTTTAGAATCTTCTGAAGTCTGGGAGCAAACCAGCCGTGTGTCTTGTTGTTTGGTGACTGGGGAGCCTGGAGGTGATAAAAGGTTGGGTTTTCTGGTGCCCATCGTCTGGCTGTGTCACAGGATTGCAGCTCCACCTGCCTGGAACCCAACTGCTGCCTCCCCTGGGGCACCACGGGGTGCCCGTGGGCATCTTGGGGACCAACTCCTGTCCCTGCTGCCATACTGGGACTGGGCAAAAGTGGAGGGACATGGGAAAAAAGAGAGGCCTTTTTGGGTCAGTCTCCACTCTGGTTGTGGGCTCCAGCAACATGTGAGTTCCAGAGGGAGCCTGGTGATGCTTGTTGGAAGAGGCTGCACGAGGTTTTGCTACATTTGTGTGGAGAAGCGAATTTGGAGACGGTGATTTTTAAGCTTTCAATTTAAGACTTCCCTGCGTGGTCCATGAGGAACAAGTCCCATGAAGAAGAAGGTGTGAAAACAGCATTCACCAAAGAAGGTGCTCCTATAAGGGGCAATGGCAAAGTCACCACCGGGAGCTGATGCTGGTTAAGCACAGCAGCTGGGAAGAAGCAGGTATAAGAAAGGCCAAATAAATAGGGTTTTTGATAAAGAACAGGGTAAAAGACATGGCCTGAACAAAATCTTGAAGATGCTAACAGGTGGAGAAAAGGAAAGAATGGGAAAAATGTTACAGGGACAAAACAAAAAGGTTTTGAAACAGGCTCAGTGTGTGGGCAAGAGAGAGATGGTTATCACAGTTAACTGCTCAATTACAGCCTTTGTCAGGGGCAGGTAGAGCGGAGGTGGCTCCTCTGCAGAGGTGACAGCTGAGATGGGGACTCTTCTCCCTAGACTTTGCCAACAGTCCAAATGTCTGGTCACAAAACACGGAGTAAAGCCCTCCTCCCTCACATCACCTTCCCGTGAGCTGAACCTGTTCTGGCCCAGCCTCCCCTGTCCAGCCAGCTTGAACGTGGCTTTTGGGATAAAGCACAGTGTGAGACAGATAAACCCTGAAGGACCTTACCTGCAAATAAAGGACAGTTGAGAGATGGTAATTCAAGGGGACACTGCCCTTCAGGTGCACCCTGCCCCTAGTGTGAATATTAACTCCCTTAATGAGAGAGTTGCTGTGTCAGACTCTCCATTTCAGGTTGATAACAAGTATTTTATTACCTTCCTATCATTAAAAAAAAAAAAAAAGAAAAAATCCTTTTCTTTAGCCTCCCTGGTTCTTTAATCTCTGAGTCCTCCTCGGTCAGATGTGCAGAGACCTTTCTTTGTGAATTGGGAACAAATTCTCCAGCTTCTCTCCCACAGGTTTTAATCCCTTCTTTTGTTTCACCATGCGGTTGTGTAAGCAGTTCCCTTGAGAACAGGGCTCCAGGAATATATAATTAAATCAGAAGTTTGGCACTAATAAGTGATCTTATCACTTTGTTGGGCTTTTTTCAGGTCTTTGTGTGATATTCCTAGGCCGCTCATTTGAAGTTATTTAATTACAAGGACCCCACAATGGAGCCAGGGCCTTGGCTTTTTGTTATTTCTTTATTTTTCCCATTTCTCATCCTATCGTGTGTTACGGTGCTTCGGGCGCCAGCTGACCTAGGAGGGGCTGACAACCCTTCAGGACTGTCACTGGCAGAGCTGACTCTGCAGAGATTGTTTTGGCTATGAGTAATTACCGAGCACAAACTCCTCTTCAAGCCCCAACAAAGGAGTGGCTGAACCCCAGAAGACCTGTTGCCATCGAGCCAAGTGCTGGAGCCCGCTGGGGATTGTGCCCTGCTTGGGGCGAGAATAAAGTAGAAAGAAAGCCAAGTCCTGTGAAAATTCCCATCCCAGGGAGTTTTCCTGAGTGTTCTGTGCTGATCAAAGGGCCGTATCTTCTTCTGACGTCTGCAGGTGATGGAGACGTGTGGCTGTCGTGACCTCCGTGGGGTGGGACTGTTGCCCAATGCAGAGTTTTCCATGGGTTGAACCTCTCCATTGTTCGGCTCCGGGAGTGATGAGGTATCGGGGTGCAGCCCTCGCCCTTGAGAAGCCTCAGGGCCTGAGTTGACTAGGTGTGAAGTTGTTTGAGTAGTTCAAGATGAAGATAAGATATGGAGATTAAAAAAAAACCTCTATTACAAACCTGTCATCTATTGAAGTGCATTCTAGGCAGCGGGTATGTGCGCTCAGGATGGAGCTAAAATGGACAGGAAAACAGTGTTTGTAAAAGTCCCTTCTCTAGAATGTCTTCAAGTCACTCAAGCTCCTCTCTTTGTCTTTCAATGCCCAAATAATTTTGGCAATGAACCTGCATCTCCTCCCCAAAAATGCGCAATATGATTGAGAACAATATGAAATGTGAGTGCAATAACAGAGGCAGGCACTGGCGTGGTGTGGTGCTGTGATCCCATGGTGGCACCTCAGCATGTGCAACATGGGGCTTTCCAAACCCCCAGACATGTGGGGTTTTTTCTTTTTTTTTTTTTGTTTTTTTTTTTAAAAAAAGGAATGTTCTTCCAACCCTCATCTCCAATCTATCTGTTGGTCCACTGAGGAGGTGAGAGCTGGACCGCCAGGAGCTGGGTGGATGGTTAACTTTCAACATCAGGGAAGATCAGAACGAGCACAGGCTAGATAGTTCCCTGCTAGATAGCATTTTCCTACATGGGGCCAAGCTGCATTTTCCCCTTTTGTTACTCTGTTGCCCCATAAAATGTCAAAGAGCACTCTGCATATCTGAAGTTTCAGGCTTTCAAACGTTGCGCAACCTGTGATGGAAACGGGCTTTTAAAATGATTTGTTTGCCTGAAAAACCTTCAATCTCTCAGCCAAAACTGCCCTTGGGAAGCCCTTCCCCCTCTTTAAACAGCAGAACTGAGCTTCGGTGATGCCGGCCCTGGCACCGGCTCTGGGCATGACAGGCGGTGGAAACCCCTCTGCTTTCTCCTGGCCCTGTGACTTGGGGTAAGACCTGCCTGCTGCTTTAATCCATCAAGGAGAACCTGCTGATTGATGTCCTCCAACTGGCCTGGCACAGTTTGCTGCACACCTGAGCCCGGAGCTGATCCAGGAGCTCCATCCCCTCACTGTGCTCAGGCAGAAACCCCTCCATCTGAAAGTCAGGTGCTAATGAAATAATAAGGGAGCAGAGATTAACGTACCTTTCCAGTGTCATTTTCAGGGCTCATTTTGTTGCTTTTCTGCCCGCTTGGAATGCTGCTCCATTTACTAACTTCTTATTTGCTTTTCTTCCAGCTTGCTTACCTATCATCACTAATTACAGAACAAACAATTGCAGTAGTACAGTAATGAATAGCAACCTTTTGGGGTTTTTTGTGTGTAGGTGCACCTGGTTCAAATATTTAACATAAATGGGAGTGACTTTCCAGCTCTCCTCTCCTTTGACTAGCAGCACAATTTCTATCTATCAATCCACTCTGGGATGGTATGAGCAGGCAGCAGGAGCTTGTGCCAGGTTAAGCAGAAGGAAAGGGTGTTCTGGGATCTCCTGCAAACACGGAATTCAAGTGTTGCACCATCCCTTCCATGTTTAATGTTTGTTTCCCCCTGACTTCGTGCCGGCATTGTCGTAGCAGTTCTTTGTGATCCTGTCAACGCTGAGTGATGCAGGGTTTGGGTGAGCTGAAACTTCCTTACAGCAAGCCTTGATGTGACCCCAAATCCACAATTCCACCATTAATTCAGGAAAAGGAGAAGTTCAGGAGAGACTGAAACCTTTCCTGTACTAGTGCCCTAATGCAACCCAGTGCTTGGGCTATGCACAGCTCCATTGGTTCTGCTCCTGCTCTGCATCCACAGAAGAGTATCCCTGAGACCTGGATTTGGAATCACAATGGAACAAAAAGCAACGTAAATCCACTGTTAAGTGCATCAATAAAAACACCTCACAAACGAAGCTTAAGTAAGCTTTGAAATGTACCTGAAAATAGGAAATTGTGTATTGTTAGTGGAATAGATGTTGATATAAAGCATTCAATTAAAATGGAATTAATGTTTCAGTTAATCTCTCTGTATTTCCTGTCGTTGTCTGAGGTTGGGCAGAGACATGTCCCTGGCTGGAGTGGGAATGGCTCTGACTGGGGGCCAGCTTCCACCTTGGACCTATCCAACCCACTGACAGATGGTATGATATGATTCAGGAGAACAGTTTGCTTTGAGTTAGGTACCAGAATTGTTTGATTTAAAAAAAATTATCTTCTACTCTAATGATCCCCAGGTTCTCCACCCTCTGGAATTGTGACCATTTCCGAGAAGCGAGTGTACAATTCTGCTACAAATGTCCTTGCAGGGACATATGATGTGTTTAATGAGAACAGTCCCTGAGCCACCTGCTGAACTGGTTTGATGTTATTTTGGCGCAGTGCTAACTAGCTGTGCACTGGGAAAAACCAAGGGTCACTTTTTGAGGATGCAAACACCCCCTGTCTAAGAGACTGAAATGAATCACCTTCTTTGTCCCTACAAATGGACCATTAAAAGATTCATAACTCTAGAAATAATAAAAACATTTAAATCAGGCCCCAGAAAACTGAGAATTTGGTTCAAAGATCTTGAGATCCTCCTTCAGTAGTGTGACGAAGGTGTTTATACTTTGTCTTTTCATTCCTGAGCCATCTGCTTAGAAGCAGGGTGGCTTTTTCTGCGGTGGGCTTGGGTATAACCATACCTTTGGAGAGAGGGAGTTTGAGCTGCTCGCCTCTCCATGTGTCTCCAGCAGCTGAGGATTTAAGCGCAATGTTCAAAGTGTGATAGCAGAACTTCATATGTTTTCTTGGTGTGGTCTCCTCGGGGATGGATTTGGGTGCTCATCCTTTTGTGCCAGACTCTCCGTTTGCAGTATCCACATTGACTCCCTGTGTCCCTGACATGTATTTGGTTGAAGGAGCACATCTGAAATGTCTGCACCAAAGTCCCTGTTACTGACTTTGCGTGTCCTGGTGTTGTGTCTGTATTTTTGCTGGTGTGAGCTCTAAGTGCTGCTCCAGCTGCTCTGGAGCCGCGGAGCAGTGGGACAACTTCCAGCATCCTGCTCTTGCATGGGCCATGGTGAGATGCTGGCCTACCCCGAGGAACTGCCTGGGATGAGGTGGTGTCCTGGCACGCTGAGGCCGGGCAGGAGGAGAGCCCAGGTGAGCGGAGACGGAAGGACGCGCTTTAATTGGCAGGTGCTCCACCTGCGCATCGGGAGCGGGAATTGTGCCTCATCCAGGTCACAGTTCCGCCTTGCAGGAGCAGCTTTCATCACCTGGCCCCGGTGTTTCCTCAAGAGTTAAAAACATCGACCTGCTGGGACGTGTCTGCAGCCTCCAGAGGTGAAGGAAGGACCAGGGCTGGGGTGGAGACACCCGCACCCCTTGCCACTGTAATATTCCACAAGCCATGGCACTGGTGAGGGCTCCTCATCCCCACTCTGGTGGCTTGTGCTGCTCTAAGAGGGTGCACAGGCTGAGCACTCCATGGGTGCTCCTCTGCATCCTTGCTGGGTCCTGCAAGGGATGTCCCCATGTCCAACCTTCCCTGGTGCTGCCGACCTCCACTGAGGAGTTATCACACCCGTGATGGTGCACCAACATGGCGCACAAGAAGAAGGGGTTCCTCTGCGTTTGGAGGAGGGAATCTCTGTGTACAGCTCCTAAACTTCATCTGGGTTTGGGACTGGACCTCAGGCTGCTCCTCTCCCACGCGAGGGTGCCTGCCAGGCTGGGCGCTGCCGGGGCACCAGATACCGACACAGTTTACGTGTGAGATAAGCCCTGAGCTGCAATGCACACGGAGGAGCAGAGAACTTCTGGGAATTTTAGACATCTGGAGAACTTTAATGTAGAAAACACAGATGTTTATAGACGCTTGCTGCAAGGTCATGAAGGTTTGAAGATCATAGTTTCGTGCTTGGGCATCCAAGTCCTTTTGCAGATTTCTTGGCTCTGCTGTTTGCTTCTGCAATGGCAGAGGAATGACTCGGATTAGAGCAGCATGCAAGCTGCTCAGGGTAAATGAGCTTGTTACATCCAAATGAAACAAATCTCGCTCTGTCTCACTTTTCTCTTACTTAAAAATAACATATTAATAATTGCAGAGGTGTGGGGAGAATCATTAATGTGTGGCCGAAGTCCCAGACTTCTGTGTGAAGCTGTACAGGAGTTCAAAGTACTGTTACTGTCAGTTTATCACCATTACATCAATCCAATTAATTAATGCTTTTAAAAAGTGTTGACTGGCAGGTATTCTGCGTCTAATGTTGAATAATTACAGCCACAGTACTTCCCCTATTATTTGGTGTGAGAGCAGTTCTCAGCATTTGATCACCATTGGCACAAACAACAGAAAAATTGGGATATCCCAGCAAGGGTGCCACTTCCTTGACCTGGATAAATCATAATGGGCAAAAACCCCTCCTACAGCTCCAGTGAGCAGCGAAGGAAAGGAGTGGGGAGAGACATAAACTGGTTCCAAATGGGAGTTTGGAATTAACACTATCCCTGTGCCATTTAGTTACAATACTGCCTTTTGCTTTAAAATGAGACCTAGATAGGATATATTCAAAATACTACCCATTAACTGGGTAAATATTCTAAGCCCTCCTTTCCCCCAGGTCCAGGGGGGCTGAGAGCCTCCCTGGCACACGGTGAGAGGTGATTTACTGTAGCCCCAACATTACAGGTATTTTCTGGGGCTGCAGCACATAGACATGCCATTGAGACTTCTGCCTTTGTTTTGATTGCTTCCAACTGCAGAATGAGGGAGACTTAACTGGCAGAAATTACCTCATTTCTGGCTTGATTAAGACGTCCATATGTGTTTTATAAATAAAGTAGCCTTTTCAACTGTTTTATCACTTGGAGGTTCCAGCAGACCAAACATGATTTATGGTGTTTTGCCTCTTTGCCCAAGCGGGGACCGCTTCAGGTCACCCGCTGGGGACACTGGCACAGAGGGAGCATTGTGGGCACTCCTTGGTGCTGCCGTCGTGGCTTTGGAGGGCGCCAGGGACCATCCAGCCCTCCCTGAGTGCAGGGTCCCCGTGGGGTCCCTGTGGGGCAGTTGGCACCATCAGCCCCATCCACGTGGTGTGACCCAGCAGGGCTGTGCCTGGCTGTCTGTGATGGCACAGCCAGGGCTTGCCCCAACAGCTCCTGGGGATGGTTGTGTTGCCTGCTGGCTGAATTCCCCTGTTGGCTGAATTCCCCTGCGCCCTCTCTCATTGTGCTGTGATAAAGGAATAAAGCAAACACAGAAATCAGGCTTCCACTGACTGTTTGGCTGCAGTGCACAGCCTCCTGCAGCCTGGGGAAAGGCTCTTGGAGGGGGCATCCAGGGGAACCTTCATCCCAGTGAGCTGCTGGGTCATCTCCCTTCATGCCTGAGGCTGAAGATGAGCTTCATCATGGGACCTTGCCTTCTGCTTAGTTATGTCATGTATCATATATCATATCATGTAATATCTTATATCATCCAATGGTTTGGGTTGGGATCATCTCGTTCCAACCCTCTTCCACAGACAGGGACACCTCCCACCAGCCCAGGTTGCTCCAAGCCCCGTCCAGCCTGGCCTTGGACACTTCCAGGGATCCAGGGGCAGCCACAGCTTCTCTGCCCACCCTGAGCCAGGGCCTGCCCACCCTCCCAGGGAAGAAGTTCTTTCCAGTAGAAACAACAACAACAACAACAGTCCTCTCAAATGCAGCCAACGTGAATTCATAGTCAGAGGTGGAAAGATGAGGAGGGCTTGGGTGATGCCAGCCTGGTGCTGAGCTGTGAAACCCAGGATTTTTTGGCAAAAAACAATGGGAAAAAAAAGAATGACTAGAAATAAAATCAAGGCCTTTTGTGCCAAATACATTACTTACTCCACTCCACATCTTTTCAAGTCTCTTTGTTACCAAGTAGCCTTATTGCTTAATCCAAGCTTTTGGAAATCATGAGCTTCACTTCAAACTGGAGCTGAGAAATGTTTAATATCAGGTTCTTTTATTCTCTCTCTGAAGCCTGAACATTTTTTTTTTCTTATGTGCCTTTCAGGAAGGCTGGATATGCACTAAAGAAAAAAAGAAAGCTTAAATTGTTGGGTTAAAAACTGATCCGAGCTCTAAATCACCAGTAAATGCAGATGACTCATGATAAAATGATGAGAATTGAAAATACTGTTAGACATTTACAGAGATAAGGAGAAGAGGTATATTTAGTGGGATTCTTGTGTCTTAGCATTTGGTATTCTGAACTGTCTAGAGAGAAACATGCTGATTTCCTCGGATTACTTGATCATGGTTCACTGAGTTCAGGTTTTTTTTTCCTTTCTTTTTCCACTGCTAATTCAGTAACGGTGAATATTCTTGTGAATGAATTCATGCAGTTAAGCACATTTTTGAGACAAGGATGTCTTTTCTAACAAAGATAATTACCCATCTGAAGTGCAGGCTGAAAAAAAACCAAAACCCAAAACCAAAGAAGAGCTGGGTTTATGTAATTGTTAGTTCTGAATTATTTTTAAAAAACAAGTGAAATAAGGAGGTTGGCTTGAAACAGCTGGATGTGAAATTCCAAATAACAGAATTTGGGATTTTGTGCCAGACTGGATGCAGCTTGACAACAAAGCTGCAATTCAGAGCCAGCACAAGAAGCAGCCAGTAAGGCAGAGGGAGGATTCGGATGGGTGCAGGACAGACTGTCTCTGCTTTGCATCCACAGGGTCATAAAGATGACAGACCATAAAAATGAGGTCCCCATCTTGTTATCGGCTCTGCTGCGGAAGGTGCTGCTCCTGTGCCAATTCTCTTTGGGAAGTGAGGGATCCACAGGAGGGATTAATGGCAGGGTGAGGGCGTTGTGCAGCTGTCACACGCAGAGGGACAGCACCAGCGGTTTAACACCATTCCTCCCCGGGAAAACCCGTCGGGGCAGGACAGCCTGACGGACAGGCTTCTGCTCAGGTGCATCTTGAGGAGTTCTGAGGTGGCACAGCCCAAAACGAGCCAGCGCTGTGTGTGGCTGTCGGTGACAAGGGCCATGGAAAGGTGGTGTTCCTCTGATGGCAGCAGGCAGAGGCACCACAGACTGGTTTTCCATGTGCTCCTGGGCACAAGGCACGCAGGAAGGAGCCCCTGGTGTTGGATGAAGCCCTTCCTTGGTAGCTGGCAGGAAGGAGCTCCTGGTGTTGGATGAAGGTCTTCCTTGGTGGCTGGCAGGGAGGAGCTCCTGGTGTTGGATGAAGCCCTTCCTTGGTGGCTGGCAGGGAGGAGCTCCTGGTGTTGGATGAAGCCCTTCCTTGGTGGCTGGCAGGGAGGAGCTCCTGGTGTTGGATGAAGGTCTTCCTTGGTGGCTGGCAGGGAGGAGCCCTGTGTTATTCCCGTGCAGGTGGCACAGCCACGAGAGGACTAGTTGGGGTTTGGGGCTCCATCCTTTTCCCTGTGTGAAAACCCAGGGGCCCTGAGCGACCGGGAAGGTTTGGGTTGGAGATGAAATGAAGCACACCCTGCCCTGCTGAGGTGGGAAGGGAAAAGCATCTGGAGGAACCTCCGCTTTTGCCTCTTTTGGAAGTTACAGCAGTAGCTTCCCAGCAAACGTTTCAGGGCGACGCTGGAGCTGCGTGTTTGCCCGGAGCAGAATTCCAGACACCACCAAAGACTCCCAGCTGGAATTTTGCCTCTGCGCAGCAGGGACTGGTGCCAGGGTGACTAAGGGAGCTCTTCTCCTGCAAACCACCATGGACACAGACCTCCACGGATGGTCCTTCACTGCGCACTGCAGCAATCTGCTGTTGTTTCCAACTGCACTTCCCAGGGCTCTCCTGGATACTCAGTCCAGGGAAATGCTGGTCCTCCAGGGCCAGGGCAGATGTGTGTGTTGGAGACATGTCCTTTGGGTGGAGGACGATTTGGCCAAGTGAAAAACTCCCTGGAAATGCCCGTCCTTGGCAGGGCAGGGGGCCGAGGGGGGGTGGCACGAGGGGTACAAGCGCTCGGCTCCGGCCGCTCCGGAGCCCCCATACCCTCTGCCCTTCCCCTGCCCAAACACCAACCTAACCTCTGGGCAAAAGTTAACTGCTGGGGAAAGGTGAAAGGACTATTGATTCATGTTTGCTGGACAACTCTCATGCCCGTCCCAAGCGGATAGGAGAAATATTCCTCCTCTCTCCTGCCCTTCGTGTCGGAGCCGCTCTTTATTCAGCCGATTCCTCGGGAGAAATCTGGGGGAGAGGGAGCGTGCCTGACCGAGATGTGAGCGGAATAACAATCACCAAATCCCCCCCTCGCAGCAACTCCTGCTCCTGCTCCCGCTGCTCCATATTCTCTGTGGCAGAAACATTGGAAACAGATTTTCTGGGTGCAGAAAAGACAGAAAAATGCATGAGCCGTGGAGATGCCAAACAAGGGAGGGCGTTTTCGTGGTGCAGATAACGTTTCTGGTGCTGTTAACGGGCACCCAGGTCTCCCCAAAACCTCCAGCCACTGCGGGCTCTTTATAATAATGTTTGCATTAGGCTTCTGCAGGGCTCTGGCTTTTGGAATTATATTTGAGCTTCCTCAGCTTTCAGCACCATTAAGCATATTTTAAAAACACATTAAAAGGAATATGTCAACTTGGTTTAGGCTGAAACTTATGCTGGGAAAAGAAAATCAGTAGAAAGAAAGTTTCACAAAATCCAAATGAAGTGGGAATGTTTTTGTTAAAGGAAAAAAAAAGGAAATATGTTATTTCAAAATAATTTCTCTTCTTTTATTTTTTTTTCTTTCTCTTTTCCCTATAGACTGGGCAGCTCAAACACATTAACTTTGCGCTCATGAATGAGGAAAATTAGTGACCAGAACCCAAATTGCTCGAGGTGATGTTAAACTAAACTCCTTGGCTTTGGGAACAAAATGAAACAGGAACACCAAATGCAATGTTAAACAGCACCAGAAACATCTACAAGTTTAAACAGAAACATTTAACTGGAACACAGTTTGTTTCCTTGGAAAAGACTGTAGGAAATTTTCCTTTTATTGTGATGTTTCCATCCTTTAAAAGACAAAGACCCTTCCCAAGCTCCAGCCTATAGTTCTCAATGCCCATTACTGAAAAGTCCAAATTCTCAGTTCTTGCTTGGCACAGAGATTATTTAAAGAAGGCTCTGCTCCTCTTTCTGCCTTTTGTTTCCCTGAATAATTTAATGTGCATTGTTTAGAAAAAGGAGGTACATGAGATGTGGGAGGTCTGGGTAGAGCTGGGAGACTGATGTCTCAGGTGGCTGTGTCTGGGGCTGTATTTTCCACGGCTCCTCAGAGCAATGGGTAGTGGTCATAGAAGAGGGGACAATGCTCCTGATATTAATAATGGCACAAAGTCTCCAAGAAGGCATCTAGAAACCTTGCTGCCTTATCCCAGAACCATAGGATGGGTTGGATTGGAAGGGACCTTGGAGACCACCCAATTCCACCGTGGGCAGGGACATCCTCCACTAGACCAGGTTGCTTAAAGCATCCAGCCTGGCCTTGGACACTTCCAGGGATAGTGAGCCCATGGCCTTCCAAAGGGAAAGCCTCCTGGAAAACTGTGATGTACCTTTGCGTGGTTGCCCTTTGCAGGGGTTTTGCTGTAAGTCTGGCAGCAGCTAAAGAGGCAGTGGACAAAAACACGGGCAGTGTTGCTGCACTCTGCATAATGCACTGGTTTTTCTGTCGCCTTCCACACCTGCCAGGTCCTCCTGTGAGAAGCTCAGAGGTAAGATGTAAACATCAAACCCAGCCATGGCTTTTCATCTGCCTCTGATCTTTGTAAGGGATGTAGTCAACAGCTCCCTATTTGCTGCCCTTGTATGCGGCTTAATATGGAAAACACAACAGGGTCTGCCAGGCCGTGTGTGCTACCATGTATGGTGAAAAGGACTTGCCCAAAGCAGAGGCATAAATTCTGCTTTCCACTTATATGAAGAATAAAAGAGATAATATGAAGCTCTGTCCTTTCCCTGTTTGGTTCAACAGCATAGAAATGCCCAGTTATAAATAGGAGGAAATGTGATTTTGGGTAGATAGGGAGAGCAGCAGTTTACACTGATTTAGGGCAACAGCAGCTTTTTCCATGCAGAAGAGTCTACAGCTGAGAAATCACTCAGTATGTATTAGGAAGGTGAGAATGAAATAATGAAAAAGAAGGTGGTATTCTCTAAGTCCCTAAAAAATTTGTCTAATGCATCTATCTATCTATCTATCTATCTATCTATCTATCTATCTATCTATCTATCTATCTATCTATCTATCTATCTATCCTATGCATTTATCTAAGAATAGATATTCCAGACAAGTTTTTATATTTGATTACTGTCAATAAATTAAAAATTAATAATCAAATACAATACAACACAATCTAATGTACAATATAGCAATAACTCATATTGTCTCTAATACATGGTTAGATATAACAACATATTACTTATTAATATATAACTATAATATATTATCAGTCTATAACTAATTAATGATACACATGCAGATGCTCCTGGGAAAAGATAATGCTGGCAAAAAAAAAAGATAAAAATGTTGGAATCTAATTCAGAATTAGCACAGTTTTGTGTTAGCTTTGCTTAGAAATCTGCCACGATCAGAGCATATATGTTAAATCAGCAGTTTGGGAATAATTTAGAGTGGGAAGACTGATTATGGTATTGTTTGGTTGGATGTTGATGTGCATCTTTCCTGAGTCCTAGAGAGAGGGTCCCAAGATGGGTGGGCACCCAGGATGGCTCAGTCAGATGGATGGATCAAAATGCTGCTGCTATTCCCCGGGTTGCTTTTGAATTTTCAAAGGTCCTGTCTTGTTTTTTGAGGCCCTGGTTGAGAGAAAAAGCTGAGAAGGAAAGAGGACTCTTCCATTCCTCAGCGATGCCCTGGCCAAGGGCAGGGAGATGGAGCCTCCAGCCTGGCAGGGGCAGCTGTGGGTCCAGAAACACTGCACCAGGGGGCAAGAACTGCAGTATCACAAAAACTCGGAAGTATTTTCTTAGGGATCAGAAAATCAGGTCTCTCCACAGGTATGATCTACTTGAGATTTTCTTTAAGTGGTTCAAAGAGCTTGGTGTGAATTTTTACCCAAATTTCAGCACAAAAAAATGTATCCTGGTATATAAATGTACCTGCCAAGCTGAGCCAGGGGGAGAGGCTTTGGATGAAGCCATAGCATTAGAAACCTTCTTCCTTGGGGTAAAGAAGGACTTAAAAACCACCCATTCCCACGTGTTTACACAACAGACCCTAACAACTCCAAAGGGGCCTTTAGAGTTAATTGGGAGAGTGCTGTCTGCTGTAAAAGGTCCCTAAATAGGTGTTTCCCTAATCCAGGCTTTGAGCAGCTCTCCGCTGCCTGCCTGTGACCTGCAGGAGCAGCTCTGGGGCTGCAGCACCACGGTGTGTCCTGGCAGTGGCTCCATCCCCTCCCCAGGGCACCCTGGGGCTCTCTGTCCCCAGGAGCACCTGCTCTGCTGGGAGATGTCCCTGCCCATGGCCAGGGGGGTTGGAACTAGGTCCTATTTAAGGTCCCTTCACACCCAAACCATCTTATGATTCCATGATTCTTATTCTTTGCCCATTCCGGGCCTGGCTATTGCAGCATCCTTTCCTGCTCCCAAATCCCTGCAGTGCCAGCAGGGAGCGGCTTCACCAGCCAAACAGCCTGGCAGACTTTCTGCCCATTTCCACGTGGAACGTCACTAGAGATGGTTCTGCTCCTGAAGGATTTCCAGCTTCACCTTGGGAAAATTTTTTTCTCAGCCTTCAGAAGAGTTTTTTTTTTGGTAAATCCAAACATCTTTAAGAACTGGAGCAATTTCCTATCCCGGGGCAGGTTTTCTCTCAGAAGTGTCCCACGTAACACTTGCTGGTTGCATTTGGACAGCAGCCATCAAATCAGCAGTATTGGGATTTTCAGCCTGTTTGTGCGGGTGCAAAAGGTGAAATGCCTGAGGATAAGGATAAATCCAATTCCCTGACCACAAAGGAGGCTCCCTTTCCATGGTCCCTTTGAGGGGAAAAGGATGGGCAGCATCCTCTGGGCCACTAGGGAAGAAACTGCCTGAACTGAGGTGGCAAACTTTGCTGAAGTGAACATCCCACCTGTATCACATCTAAATATGGCACACATCCAAATGAGACAGAAATTAATTTCCAACTTTGGTCCAGACTTGTTCTGCATAACTACAATCCAAACTGAGTTAATGCCTCACCACAGAATCTATAAACCAGTCTCTGGTGTGATGGTTACAGAGGATGCTGTTCTCTGAGACAAGATGTATTCAGCAGCCAAGTGGTTAAATCAAAATAACAAGGACTATTTATCTAGTAGCTTTCCATGGCTATACTCAAGGGGGGTATATCTACCTATTTGTCAAGTCATTGACAATAGCCTATTTCTTTCTTCCTACCCATATGCTTTATTAAAGAAACACTTGACCTACCTGTCATATCAAACTGCTTCCTTTATCCAAAACAGAATAATATAGACATTTCCCTTAAGGGAATCCTGATGCAAATATATAAGGACAGGTTGCCAATTTGTTGAGCGTATTAGGGTACAGAAAACTGTCAAGGGAAACAGCTGTAATACAGACTGTTCTAACAAGCTCATTTTTCTTTTTTTTCAGTGGTACTTTTGGTCTCTCTTTAGTTTATATTATACGATTTGTATGTTCCAATTTTTATGGACAGCTGTCAACTGCAGCTCGCCTTTTTCACTCTGAAAAAAAGGAAAACCTTCGGATTCCCGGCCGTGGCTCGGATCTATTGTTTGGGCTTTGAAAATAACTGTCACCAAACCTTCAGCTGCATTAGCCGTGAAGAAAGCTATGGCATAAGGGAAGGCAAAAGCAGCAAAGCTGGTGATGGAGAAGGCTCTGGCTGCCATTTGAAAGCCATGCATTTGTCACATGGAGCCACTTAAACACATGATGACACTTCCCACTCTCACCTGTGCTGCAGAAAGCGCTCTCTGTCTTGCCCTGGACGAGCGGTCTGAGCAATAATTCAGCTTTGAAATGCTGCAGAGAGGTCCAAATGTGGCATTTTGCACAGCAAGCTTTGCTGTGGCTGAGGGCTGGCAATGAGAGCCAAGCTGCAGGAATTCAGCCTTCCCAGTGGCACACTGGTTAATCCTGAGCCACCCAGTCCCCAGCACTGGCTTTGGAGCACAGGTCCAAAACATCTCAAGCTTTCTAGCTAGGTGTTTTGGTGATGTTGTACAGACCCTCACCAGTTTCCAAGTGAAATCCATAATTTTCAGCAACTGGAATCTCTCGAGACCAGAAAAGATTAAGAGTCAAATCCATATAATTAGAGGTCTACGTCGACTCGTGGACAAAGCAAAGGCTGTGCTACAGGAACAAAGAGCAGATTAAAGATCTGTTCCACTTTGACTGCTGCTCCACTGGAATCAGGGGGGTTACCCCAGAGATTAATTAGTCATTTTATGCTTGTTTGCATAAAGGATGATATAGATCATCAGCTGAATGAACAAAAGTTCAGGCAGTGCAAGTCAGGGCAAGAGGGGAGAGAATTAACTGTGTCTGGACCGAGGTCACAGCTCGGGCTGATCCGGTGGCTGTGCCACAGCGCTGTGCCTACCGTGTGACCTGCCATGAGAGGCAACCACAAGCTTTGGCATCGATAATGGAAGTCAGATCACCCAAAGAAAATGTCTCTAAAGGGTCATACAAATATTTGGGTAGAGAAGAAAGGGAGCCCCGGGATCACTGCGTGAAAGGCTGCGCAGCGATGGGCTGGTATTTCCCCTTGGTCTGAACTTCTGCCCTGCTCCTGCTTCCAGCACCGTGTCCTCACACTCAGCCTTGGGCTCCACTGCTCAATGGAGTGGAAAAGTGGTTCCTATTCCTGCCTTTTAGTGTGGGAGCACCCAAGTGAAGATCAAGAGCAGCAGGTGGCATCCTGGTCCTGCTGGAATCCTGTGCAGTTTTGTCAGGACCCTTCTCAGGGCCAGGAGCTCACCCAGATGTTATTTATTGGCATTGTGGAAGGAGGAAGGTCTGGTGGTTTGGTGTCATTGCTGTGGGCCAAGCTGAGTGGCTTTAGGGGACATTTGGTTGGCACATGGCTTCTGAAGAGACTGCACTGTGTGATTACAGGTTATGTCAAGGGATGAGGAGAAAAAGACCAAAAAAGCATATTTTTAGCACTGACTCTCTTCAGAAAAGGATTGAGTAGTTTGAAGTCATTAATGGACATTCCACAGCAGATATTATCCTGCCTGTTCCCTTGGGATACTGTGGAAAAAAGGCGAGAGGGACCATCAGACACTACCTTTTTGTTCTGGTATTGTATACACACATACTCAGGGCACACTCACCAGCTGATGAGCTTCTTCTCACAGAAGTAGAAAAGTTGCCTTTTTTTTTTTTTTTGTACAAGTTTTGACTGCAATGCATTCTCTGGAGCCAAACTGTGGCTCAGACATAGTGAGAAATGCATATATCACTGGGACTAGAGCAGAGCCAGCAGCTTCTTCTCTCTCAGCTCCACTGACACACTTGATGACACTTAATGATCCCTTGTCTAAGTAGCAATGTGCTGGAAAATAGAGCTGAATACCCAGAGGGGTGGACTTGAGTGTATTAATGGGTCATGGTGCATTTGGTAAACACAAATTCCTCAGCACAGCCTGGTGTCTGCAGAGGTTTTGGTTACACCTTACACCATGGTCCAAAACTCGGTGGGCAGCAGGACAAGTTGGGGTGACCCCAGCTAAGGACTGGGGGGATGCACCACAGCCTCCTGCACACCACAGCAATTAAACACTGATTAAAAATTGTCCTAGGGCCTGCTTGCCCAAGCCATGTGAGACATCCAGTGGGCCAGATCCCCTGGAAGAAACCCAGTGTTTTCCAGCGGGGATCTGAGTCACGGGTCCTGGGGAGTAACTGCTAATTAGCATTAGACAACTGTTTCCTGGGGGGAACTCTGAAAAACAAGTATGTCTCAATCTTGCTCTTGGAAAGCCACATCTTGCCAACAGGGAGGATTTTTAACACTCTTTTTCCCAAAGGGCTTCCAGGTATGAGTCCTGAAATGTGCAGGCAACATTGGTGTAAACAGCATGATTCAGGGATTTTGTATTGTGCAGAGAAATAGCTCAAATATTGCAGCATCCTCGGCAAAATCCCACCAGGCACTGCTTATACTGAAAAAGTAGCTCATTTGGTTTTAATTCATGCTGTACCATGAGGTTACAGCCTGTTTTAGCTCCTGATTGCTTTTTAGCTGTTTTCTGTTACTTTTTTTTTCCCTTCTTCTTCTTCTTTTTCTTTCTCTTTTTTTTTTTCCTTTCC
>VWZG01003547.1:56622-69751 GCA_013396735.1 Grallaria varia
GGAAGGAAGGAAGGAAGGAAGGAAGGAAGGAAGGAAGGAAGGAAGGAAGGAAGGGCGGGCTCCCACATCTCAGGGACGTTTCCTCGCTGACACTCACAGGGCTGGGGCAGCTTCTAGACATGTGTTTGTAATTTCTCGTTGGGCCCGCCCGGGTTCTGAGGGGTGGTGTCATTTCAGGTTTGCTCTGCTGAAAGGGTTTCGCACTTTGGGATGGCAGCGTTTGATTAGTTTTGATGATAACCACGGTAGTACAGCCCCGACTGCCAGATTGCTTTCCAGCGTGACACTGAGCAGCCACCCCTCTCCAAGGCTGAAGAAATTCACACGTGCGTTTGATTTCTTTTTTTTCTTTTTTTGCTCTTTTATGAAGATAGAAGCAGTGTAATATACTTGGCACCCCCTCAAAAAAATTAAAAAAATCCCATTTCTCACCCCTCCGTTCAGTGTGGTGTCTGTGTGAGCCTATCCTAGTAAACAGGATGGGATCTATCAGGAACAGAGTAACTCCCCTTCCTTCTTTTATCATCTCCACTGGTTATCTGCCTGAGCAATTTTTACAAACTTTGTTCAATAAAGAGCCGCATTTGTCACACGGTGCTTTAAAAGACTTACTGGAATTTGGGAGGAAAATTAGTGGGAATTCTTGCCCAGAGATAACATAATATGAAGATGACAGAAAAAAACCCAGGCTAGCATTTCTATCACCCTTTTCCCTGCCTACTAATGGTTTTGATTCTCATTATTTCTCAAATGCCAGGAGTAAAAACCCTCCAGGGTACCAATTAGTTGTGCCCAGTCTGGATGCGACTGCTCTCATCCAGGACATGTTTTGAGATGCTGGAGCTCTCTTTGGGAAAAGGCAATTTGTGTGCAGCTATGTTTGGTAATTTTCAAGGACTTCATCTTGCTGGGAAATAGAGATGGACTTGTACTTAATTTAATTTAAACCCAAGCTTTTTATTAATTGACTTTCAATAAAACCAATTACCATAAATGGGAACCTGGGATCTGTGTTTGCTGATTATTTTTCTCTGCCTCACTTATATTTTATTAGGGGTTATCCTTTTTTCAAAGAAGAATAAGTGACACTGAATTTAATTCAGAATGAGCTTTTTGCCTTGTCTACACCCTTTTCCATCTGCTTTTGCATTATTTTAAATTTAGGCAGTTGAACAACGACAGTGACAGCTGTGACAGTGGGCAACTGTATTTCACATTTCTGTTGCTTAGTTTTACTGCTTATTTAAGGCACATTTTCTTATTTCAGACAGAAAACAGAGATGATTTAATGGCTCAAATGAGGCCATTTTGGGTTAGAGCTGAGGGCTGGTTCTGCCCACGATGTTGGGGTACCCGTGGCACTGGGCTCGGTGCAGGGGCACTGGCAGAGGGCTGTGGGTGATGCCAGGGCTCAGGGCAGGGGCACTGGCAGAGAGAGGGCTGTGAGTGATGCCAGGGCTCAGGGCAGGGGCACTGGCAGAGGGCTGTGAGTGATGCCAGGGCTCAGGGCAGGGGCACTGGCAGAGGGCTGTGAGTGATGCCAGGGCTCGGTGTAGGGGCACTGGCAGAGGGCTGTGAGTGATGCCAGGGCTCGGTGCAGGGGCACTGGCAGAGGGCTGTGAGTGATGCCAGGGCTCGGTGCAGGGGCACTGGCAGAGGGCTGTGAGTGATGCCAGGGCTCGGTGCAGGGGCACTGGCAGAGGGCTATGGGTGATGCCAGGGCTCAGCCTGGCCCAGCACTCAGTGCTGCTGCAGCCCTCTCCTGAGGTGGTGTTTTGGAGATTAGGAAGCAGATCTGCTAAGGCCAATGCTTTACTCACATGAATAGCTCCATTGAGTCCTACATGGCTATTAAGTGACTTAAGTTCAATAATATATTAAATCTTTGCAGGGCCTAAGGCAACTTGGAGGAGCTTATTTAAGAAGTCTGCCCTAGCCTTTTGCCGTGGCCGCAAAACCATCCGTGTCAGTTCCTGCTGCTTTCCCACTCCTGTTTTGTTGGCTTTGTGTGTTATTTTGCCCCATTTCTCTTGCCCTCTCATGAGTATCCTGCCTCCCTGCCCTAGCACAGACCCCCCTTCTCAGCCCTTTGCATCTCCCCAACCCACCTGCATTCCCTCCAATTTCATTTTCAGGACTTTAATGGTCACAAACAAAAATAACATCAGAGGAGCGGCTGCCACTGCCCCTTCACAGCCAAAATATCTCTGGGTTTTATAAAATAACAATACTGGCAAAAGCAACAGAGGGAGCTGCTGCCAGTGGCTGGGGTTCAGCAAAGTACCACGAGCTGTACTTGCCTCATCCCCGGTAGTGATCTACCCCCCACCCCCCCAGCTCTGTTATTCAGGATTCCTTGAAATGGATAAAAATTTAAAAGAAAAAAAACCCCAACAACAACACCAAAAACCAACTCAGCCCCAATAGGATTTCTTTTGGATCAACATTTAAAGTGCTGGAAAAATTAACAGAGAAAGACATTTGTAAAATTCCAAAATATTTTCTTAGCCTCAGTGTAAATATTTGTAGAGAAAGCAATTATTGTACATAAGAATTTTCTCTTGTGTCTCTTCTAGTTCTTTCATTGAAATGATTGCTTTTTTGGCCCATCTCTGAATAACTAAGTAGAGGTGATTAAAAACCTTCAAGTCCTTCAAATTTATTGTCCTGTAACTATTTTTGAAAGCAGATTTAATATCAGTATGCCATTTATATTCCCCGAGAGCTAACATTTCAGATACTGCACCAATATATCAATGCCTGATGCAAAGCAGATTGCACAGAAGATGAGGAAATGTATACAAGAAGAAAACTGCTTATATTTAATAAAGAGCTGAGACATAAACATATTTTAATACAATGGCAGAAATGGCTTTGAAATCGAGGAGTTCCTACTGATTTAGTCCATCCCCTCCCTGATGTTTCTCTCCTGCATCCCTTGTGGAGGGTCATGGACACAAAACTCGTCTGCACCTCTGGGTGCAGCAAAGGCAGGATTGATGTCTCCCCAAGAGATGTGCCAGCCCACCTTCTTCTGCCCATGCCAGGCTTGTTTTTATCCCAAAATGCATTCCTCCCCCCTACATGCTCCAGCTGCCCATCCCAGGGCTGCCCTCCCCTGTCCTGGGAGGTGCCACAGGTTGCTGAAATGCCACCCTCAAGCTCTCTATTGCCAGGGCACTTGCTGGAGCATCCACTGGGGGTGAAGATCTGGTCACTCTGTGCAGTGCCAGCCTCTGGTGGGTGGCATGGGAAGGGATGGCTGCGCCCAGTCCTGGGCCCAGTGCCCAAAAACTGCCCCGAGGCTGAAGGGAAGAGAAGGCAGGTAGCAAAGAGAGGTGCGGAGAGCAGAGTGTCACAGTCAGCTG
Source organism: Grallaria varia (assembly GCA_013396735.1). Taxonomy (NCBI): domain Eukaryota; kingdom Metazoa; phylum Chordata; class Aves; order Passeriformes; family Formicariidae; genus Grallaria; species Grallaria varia. Next base: position 59,991 of record VWZG01003547.1, read on the forward strand.
CCCAGCCCTGAGGGGTTCCTACACCCAGGCTCCTTTTACCTCTGTGCTAAGGAGTAGAAAATGTTCCTTTTTATAGGTATATTTAATTCCCCTTGTCTGGCCAAACCCCGATTGCTGTAGGGATTTAAGGCCACGGATCCAGCCTGGTCCTGCTCCTCGTGGATGTCCCCAGTACCACGCTTTGTGCCTGTACCATGGCAGAGGGCAGAGGCTAAAACCTCCCTGCTGCCCTTCTGCCTCTCTTGCTTCTCACTGCTGTGCTGCTGCCTCTGCTGTGGTTTCATGCCTGGCTGCCTCTATCCAAGACAACCAAAGGTGCAGAAACCTTCTTTTCTCCCTGCTGAAACCTCCCATAGGCAGCCCAAGGCAAGGGCCAGGGGCTGTGGAGCTGAGCTGAGCTTAGCCAAGCCAAGCCAAGCCGGGGCTGGGCAGCCCAGCAGCTGCCTGCAGCTGGATCCACACTGCAGCCCTCGCAGCTGGGCTTGGGACATGCTTGTTTTCACCTCCTTGCTCAGGAGAGTGCACCCACTTCTCCCTCCCTCCCTCCCTGCCTTTGACGATTCATCCCTATTTTGCTACCAGCAGCAGGTTCCTGCTCTTCCCAGAAACTCTCTGTTAGCTGTCCCCTCCAGCCAAGTTGAACCCCAGTGCTGCCCTATGGCCCCAGGAAGATTTCACAACTCCCTCTCCTTTGGCCTCAAATGCTCTGTCCGTATCAGCTCCCTCCTTATTTCTCACATAGCTCCATTTCTGTGTGGCCAAACGGTGAATCACCCACCACGGGCTCCATCCCTGCACCCCATCCCTGCTCCCCATCTCTGCACCCCATCCCTGCTCCCATCCCTGCACCCCATCCCTGCTCCCATCCCTGCACCCCATCCCTGCTCCCCATCTCTGCCCCCCATCACTGCTCCCATCCCTGCCCCCCATCCCTGCTCCCATCCCTGCACCCCATCCCTGCTCCCATCCCTGCACCCCATCACTGCTCCCCATTTCTGCACCCCATCACTGCTCCCATCACTGCTCCCCATTTCCATATCCCACCACTGGCCCCATCCCTGTACCACATCCCTGCTCCCCATCTCTGTATCCCATCCCTGCTCCCCATCTCTGTATCCCATCGCTGCTCCCCATCTCTGTATCCCATCCCTGCTCCCCATTTCTGTATCCCATCCCTGCTCCCCATCTCTGTATCCCATCACTGCTCCCATCCCTGCCCACATCTCTCCACCCCATCACTGCTCCCCATCTCTTCATCCCCTCTTCCACGGGTACCCCAGCCCAAGTGTCCCCTCTTTGTCCCCGACACCCAGTGTCTGCCCCAAAGAGAGGCAGAGACCTCCAAAATCTCTCCCACCAGCCCTCCCAAAGCAAATCCTTTCCTTGAGCCCTTGTGTCCAGCCACAGCCTGGAGGGGACAGGCAGAGATGTCCCAAAGCCACACGGCCGGCGCTGCCCCTGCCGGCAGAGGTGGTTTCCATCTGGGGGTCACTGGTATGGGCACCAGTGGGATCTTCCCTCACCCCCCATCTCCTGCAGCAAAGATATCATTCAAGGAGTCAATATTCCAGCCGCTTTCCAGTGGTTTTTCCCTTCGTGCCACCTGGCGGACAAAGGGAACATTTTCCCCCTGTTCATTTCACAAAAGAGGGAGCACGCGGGAAAAATCCGTTTTTGGTGAGGAATCCGGATGAGCATCACCCGAGTTAAATTTTGTGTGATTAGAAATGTGCTCCTGCAATATCACATACCCCAGGGTAAGCCCCAGACCACCCCAGCAGTAACCAAATATCTATTTCTTACCCGTTGCTGGTGCTTATGCACGATACTGTATTTTAATTGTAATTCAAGCTGCTCCATAAAACTCAATTCCTACAAACAACTTAACAAACAAATAACTTTTCCCCTCCCTGAGCTGCTGAAAAATTCATGCTTTTATTGAGGTTTGAGCAACTGCTTTCCAATATTTTAGCAAATGTGCACTTTGAATCCCTCCTGTGGCCAATCCCAGACAGGCTGCAAGGGATGGAAGTGCTGGTAAAAAGCCCGTGGAAATAGAAAAATTAAGTAACTAGCAGTGAATGTTCCTGGCAAGTGTTGATTTTTTTCAATTTATGAAGACAAACACTGCAAGACAAACTCCATTCCGAGAGATATTTTTGTTCAAGGATTAGAAGCAAATCCCTGAATTGAGGTGCTTAATGAAATGAACCAAAATGGCTTTTGCTCTCAAATCCCTGCAAGAAGGGCCAAACTGAGCTGTGAAATAGCTCTGAATCAGGAATAAATCGGGAGAAAACAGCAACGTGCTCAGAACACATTTCAGGGCAGCACAAGATGCTGATGGACGGGGAAGAAATTCATCGCTCCGAGTTTTCTCCCACTGTGACCAGTTTGACACCCCTTTGCTTCAGTCCCCGGAGAGAAATCCCACCTTGAGCAGAGCCCATGGGAATTTTAGCAGTGACTTCACTTGGGCCGGGATTTCATCCTAAACCCTTTAATAAACTCAACAAAATGATGATATAAAAACGTACAGCACAGGGAAAAGCCGTGTCGGGGCAGCTGGTGGGGGTAACGTGGGGCAGCTGAAGCGGCGCTGCACAAATGAACAATTCCTTTGTGCACAGAGCCCGAAACCTCTGCAGGCAGAGGGAGGCTGAAATGTGGCTCCGACCCTCTGACTGATAAACCAGCTGCTGCAAAGCGACTGCCCCCAAATCCCTCTGCCCACAATGACCTCGGGCTGGGGTTTCACGTCTCGCTTGGAAAGCGACGTCTCCGTAACGCCCCGCAGAAGCTTTCGGGGCAATAATGCATCTTCCCCGGGACATCCAACCCAGCCACCCAAAGCCTTGGCTTTGGTTTTCTGAAACAAAGGGAAAAAAAGAGAACAAGTTAAAAATATTTTGACTTTGGACTGAGGAAAATCATGTTTTGCCCAGGGAAAAGAAATTAATTGTTTTTATTTTCTTCAGTGGCAAAATCCGTATAACTTAGACTGTCTAGAGTCCAAAAGATTTTCATTTTCTGAGGAAACAACCTCCTTCCTTCTGAGATTCAATTTTCACCAACTCAGAAAAATCTGCCCTGGCTGAGATTAGACCAAATATTTTAGACTTTTACAAACTGCCTGCAACGATTTTTTTTAACAAAATCTGGCCAATCAAAAATAATAATAATAACAAAAAAAGCGCTTGAAAACATTTCACCTTAAAAATGAAGAAACAAAGACTGACATCTCATTCCTCACGCTCATTAATTTATTTTTACCCCGCTGGAAATTTTTGTTTGGGAAATTAATTGCTCTGAGAGGCGTCAGAGGAGTTGGCTCTGGGGCGGGAGCTGCTCTGGGGGGAGGCAAAGGGTGCCCAGACAGCTCCAGCCTGGTCCTGGTGTCCCCTGCACGGCCGGGCTGGTGACAGTGCCACCGCTGGGGACAAAAGCCACTCTAATCCTTGGACCTTTTCAGCCTGGTGAGCCCAGGAATTCAGGGATGGAAGGGATACGGGCAGCGAGCTGGGATGGGATGTGGGAGGCGTGCGGGGAGAGGGTGAGGAGTGACAGGGGACATTTTTGGGGCGGGGGAGCACAAGCAGCTTAAGCAGCTTTATCGGCGTGTTATAAACCTGCAATCAGCAGGGCTGAGCTTTGGCAATCGGTCAACACCGGCTCAAAAACAACCCGGAGGGAAAAAAAAACCTACCTGGGACCCGCTGGAGATGACCTTTGGAAGGGAGAAAAACAAGTTTAAAAGAAAACAAATGTTTCACGGGGGTGTATTAAAGAGCTCCGTTGAACTGAGGGTGTGTAAGGACGTTATCCCTCTGTGTGTGGGAACCCTTTGTGTGCTCGGAGCTTGTGGTGACACGACACTTGTGGTGACACGAAGCTCTTGTGGCCCTGGGCCGGTGTGGACACCCCACCTGCCCACACCGGGCACCTTTTGGGTCCTGGGAGCTCCCTGGTGGCTCCAACCCAGCCCAGCAGAGCTGGGAAAAGCTCCTCAGCCTTTCCTGGGACAACCCAGGGGCAAGCGCTGCCAGAGGGTTGGTTGTGGGTCTCCTCTCTTTGTTCTCCTCCCAGCTGAAATCCCAGCCAAGTTCAGTGCCACGGCTGGAGGTTGTCACCTCCTGGGAGTGGCACTGTCACATGGGCCGTGGCATGATGCAGCTCGGGAGCAAACTGCCACCACCTTGAATCCCAAGACTGAATTCCCCACAACCCCCTGATCCCCCTCAGCTCCTCACCAGCAGAGATCTCTTTCTTGCCCCACCAGCATTTTTCCCCACCAGCAGAGATCTCCTTCTTGCCCCACCAGCAGAGATCTCCTTTGTTTCCCACCAGAAGAGATCTCCTTCTTGCCCCACCAGCAGAGACCACCTTCTTTCCCCACCAGCAGAGATCTCCTTCTTGCCCCACCAGCAGAGATCTCCTTCTTGCCCCACCAGCAGAGATCTCCTCCTTTCCCCACCAGCAGAGATCTCCTCCTTTCCCCCAGACTGGCTGGTGAGCAAAAGCTCCACGGTTTGTGACCAAGCGCCGGATATGAAGCTCTGCCTCTGCCCAGACTCTCCCTAAAAACCTCCTAAGGGATATGGGGACCATTTGAAGGAGCTGCAGTGGCCCAGCCACGGACGGCGCGTAGCAGCCCCACAGAGATATCTGGTTTCTGTTATGTGTTTCTTTTCCTTGCATTATCTGTATTAGAACTTATAAAATGGATGATTTATATCAGCTGTCCCGCTTTGTTGTTATTGCCATGTCCTGCTACGATGATAACGAAGAGCTTGTCCCAAATCTTCCCCTCCCACAAAATATCCCAGCTATGTGAAATAAAAAGATGCCTTTTTATTACAGGGCTGAACAAAACTGTGCAAGAGGCAAAACGAAGGGGCTGTGAGGAGCACGAGTCCAGGGAAGAGGAGGAAAAAATTGGTGGAGATGATGGTCAAAAGCTTGGAAATTATTATGTCATTTTGCAGCCACAGTCAGGAATCTCAGAGCTGCCCCCCATTGCATCATAGGCCAGGACACTTGGATTTGAGGACAATTCCCAACTTCCATAGGGTATTTCACACTAAAGCATTTTTTGGGAAACTTATTATTTGCTCTATGAACCTGGGAGCATGTGCTGGGCAAAATTAATCCTAGAATGGCCTTAATTTCATGAAGTCATGGAGAGTGGGATATTTTGGATTTTTCTCACCCAAATGGATGTTCCTGATCTTTCCTGGGTGAGCCTTGGCCGTGTCACACGCACGGCCAGGTGACCGCCATCGTGCACGGCCAAACAGCGGTTCCCTCACTTATGAACTGGGAATCCTTTCCTGCTCCAGCTGGCGATGAGGTTTTCCAGGAGCGTTGTGTCCTAGGCTGCAGCATTCCCTCTGCGAACACCTCCTTGTGGATCATGCCCTGATTTCAATGAAAAGTGCAGTAAAATCAGAAGGTTACTCATGACTTCAGCCTGGCTCCTCACCAAACATCTGTGGTGTCCTTCTCTTTGGTTTCCATCAAATTCTTTGAGGGATTTTATTCCTTCCTCGCGTCGTTTCTCCTTCCCACCACTTGTGCTGTGAGGTTGGTAGGAGAACAGGTACTCTGGCTTTTACAGACTACAAAAAGGAGGCAGAGCCAAAGTGATTTATTGTTAAAGGACCTGAGGTCAGCTCCAGACCGACCACTCAGCAGAAGCTGTTAATGCTGTCCCTTTGCCCAACCCATTGAGTTAAACCCCTCTTAGCTCTGGTGGTTCCACTCCAGCACTGCTTTTACACAGCACTTATCTCTGAATTGCAAACGCCGTGACATTTCAGATGAAATCTCATCGAGCAAGTCTACTTTGCAGAGGAAATATTCAGGAACTTAACAACTTAACACTTCCAGAGTGATAAAAAACTATTTGTCTTTTACACAGAAACGGGCTGACAGCCAAATTCTGTAATTGAGAATATTTCCTTAAATATAGAACACCGAATGAACAGCAAAAGGGGAAATCCATAATTTTATGAAAACAAACGAAAGTGACTGTTCTATTTATATTATCTGTGCCTGGAGCATGGGCATCCCATCCCATTCCTGTCTTCAGAGGTGATATAAACTGTGACAGAACTCGAAGAAAAAGACAGAATGTCCGGGTGAAAAGAACGTACAGAAATTGATTTCAAGACAATCAAAGTATTATTTTATCATCAGAAAAACTACCATGGTCAGAACTTTTACTGGCACTTGACTGAGGCTACACCAAATTACACTGGTGGAAGAGAAGGGTTTAGTAGTATTAATTTAAGTGGTCTGACTAAAGAATATCCCCTTGCATGGCTTAGCAATGGATCATTCATTATTATTTAAAAATTCAATCAAGCTTTTGTTTCTCCATCTTTTAGTTCCCTGCAAAAATGTACCTTATTATAGACCTATTATAGATCTTCTGCAAATGGAAGGCAATACGTTTTCCACTTTAATCAGACATTTTCATTTGCATCTAACTTCCTGTTGAACATTACTGACTTCAAAGGATTAAAATTCCTAATTCTGGTCCAACAAGAAGTTTTTTTCCAGATGATCAGAATGCGGATAAAAACTTTCTCTTTTTTTTGCCCTCTTCCCCTCCTTTTTTCTGCATATTTTAGGAAAGTCTTGCCTTGCAGATAATTTGGAAACACTTATCACAATCTCGTTAGTAGAGCCAAGTGCTGAATGCCCCAATAGACTAAAAATCTAATAAAAGGCATGGTTCGTAACTCTTAATTTTTGCAGCTGTTGGATAAAATCCATACATCTGTTTATGGTGATTCTTTCTTTGCTGACAGCATCAATTTATTCTCTAAATGCCAATGTTCCTAAGCAGCTGTGAGTTTGCCCCTTCTGCCTCATTTGAGGAGAGTCAAAACTAAATCTGCCATTAAAAAAAAATCTGGGAATTGCTCCTTTGCAGCCATGCTGCTTCCTACCTGCTGAGCTGCTGGTCCAAAAGGTCCTGGTTTCCTTGCCAGGCAAAGGAATATGGCAAGGAGTTGGTGGAATTGGAAATGAGAACTGTTTGCAGATCAGCTGGAAATTGCTCTGCAAATTTGTCTTCAGCTGTTGATGGACTCCCTGGATTACAAAGACAGAGGCAGAGAGGAGAAACCCTCCTTAAGCCAAATGCAAAGCACAGGTGGAAACTGTCCAATAAAATAGGGTTGGGGGGAGTGGGGTGGGTTGGAAAATTCTGTTTCATCAAACTGCGATTGTTTTTGCATGAACATGTTCACTCGAAGAAAAAAGCTTTGCTAGGGAGTTTTTCCAAATGCAGGATGCAGCCTCCTGCCAAGGCTAGAAGAGGCAAGGACTGCCATTCCCTCTCTACTGCAGCCCATTCAAACCACCTGCCAATCTAACTTCCCAGAGATAAGGGGACTTTGTGTTCAGGATGTTCCTCTGCCCCTATTTTTCCCTCGTGCCAACCAGAATTGGCATCGCTGGGCTGGAACCAAAGGTCAAGCCTCGATGTCCATCAAGAAACGCGATTTCTTTGCAGCCGTCCCAGTTTGGAGAGGTGTGTGGGACAACAGGGATTAAACTTTCATGCCAGATCATACTGTTCAAAATACAGAGGGTTCAGTTCTTTTCTCTTCCCAGCAGGAATGCCTCCCAGCAAAGGACCCTGTGCTGGAATTTGGGATCAAAACAGTGGCTGTGCATCCAAAGCCTGCACACTTGCAAAGAGAAAGGAGGCCAAAGGAGAAAACCCTTTAAGACACAAGTTGGAGCAGGGAAGGAGTGGAGCTAAAGTTACTGCTTAAAAATCCATTCCAGAGGATGGGAGTCAAAGGTGGGGGAGAACTTTCTGCGATGATGGTCTTGCATTGACTTGCCCCTCCAACAGCTTTGTGCTTTCGAAACACGACAGGGCTGCCTTGCAGAGAAGTTGTCCCGTACCCAAAAGGCTGGTCAGCCCTTCCCACCATCCAGCAGAGGACAAGCAACAATAATGTTCAGAGACCTGTTGGGAGGAGCAGTATCTGCAACCTATTTAGATAATCAAAAATAAAAAAAAAATCAAAATGCTGCAAACCACTCCGCAGCTTCTCCTTGTTTTGGCAGCAGAATTTTGGCCACAGCCAGTTTTCCAGCAGTATTTCCTTTTCCCACCACCACCACCACACATGCAGGGCAGTGACTGAAAAACCAGCCCCCCCCCCAACCCCCCCCTGCACTTACCAAAGAAAAGATGTTGAACAAACATTTGGCGTCCAATGAAGTGGGGACAGCGGCAGCGCAGGCATGTCCCAGCCCAACCTGCCTTTCCAGGAATGCAGCCTCCCTGCGAAACTGCCCTCCCTGCCTCAGGGCAGCACCTCCAGCACCTCTGCTCCTGCCCTGCTCCGTGGTTATTGTGTGCGCAGATGAGTGGCACAGCCCCGTGTGCCGGGATGTTATTGCTGGATAAAGCAAATAAAACATTTGAGTCACGGCGAGGAAGCTTTCCCATCCCACTGCACGCCTGATCCCCAGGGTTGCCCGCCTTCGCCTCCTCACCTCTGCATCGTGTCATGTTATTCTAACCTCTTTCATCTTTGGCTTTTGGCAGTCTTTGCTGCTTTAAGTGTATGGTTATCTTAAGTTGAGCAAGATGTTTCAGGCTACAATAACTGGCTGATGTTTTAAATGGAAATCTCCTAATATGCGTTCAATTTACATGTACTAAGGCTCTCATTCAATCCCAAATACCAACCAAGTATAAAATAATAGTGACACTTGACATTTTCGCAGAGATTTGCAACTTCAAAGGGCTCTACAATATAAACGAGCTCCCTCTGTACTTATGAGATGGGTAAGCAAATACTATTAAGCCCAAATGAATGAGGAGGGGCTGCAGAGCTTGCCCAAGGCCAGGCAAGGGGCTGGTGTCAGGGCTGGGGTCCCGGTCGCTCTCCTGCACCCAAACCAACAGACAGCTTTAGCTCTGAAAGCTGAATAACCAGCATGGTTATGTCAGGCAGGTCGACATCCCAAGCAGAAGAATGAGAAATGCAGTCCCTGGAATTGGATGCTGCCATCTGATCCAACACACCCACTGTCTGTCCAGCTGCAGGATCACCGTGGGCATCGTGGTGCTGTTGTTCTTCCTTTCTGAGGTGTCCCTGCACTGGTGGTGGGGGCTCAGCACCCAGACAGGGGACAGGTGGGACCATGGCCATGGGGCAGATGTGCTGGGGCAGATGTGTTTGGGCAGATGTACAGGCAAATGACAAAGCTGGTGGGATGTCTGTGGAGTGACTGCCTTTAGTAACAGCCTGCACATCTCTCTGTGAGGGAGGTTTCAGGCTGTTTTCCCATTTGCAAACACGGGCTGGGTCCCTCTCTTGCGACACTCCTGTTTTGGGGGAGGAGATGAGATGCTCCAGTAGCCCGAATTAGAAACCTGCGCGCTGCCTGATGGCTGCAGCTATTATTAACACAAATAAGCGGGTGGATGTCTCATTAATCACAGCCCATAAACCATTTTGACTAACCGAGAAAATATTTCCTCTGTCTTATTCATGTCATAGCTCCTCTGAGCCTTTTAGCCTATTTGTACGGGCTGGAGAATGAGTTGCTACCCGTTATACGGCATGTCCTGCCCTTCCCTTGCTTTGTAAACACGAGCAGCTCCATTGCATGATGTGTTTTGATGAGCTGCCAAGAGCCAGCTAATGTACTGTTTGCTGACAAGTATATGTTATTAATCCAAAAGCACTGAGCTTGTGGGTTGGGACTCCTTTCTTTTTTTT
>VWZG01003547.1:69777-92090 GCA_013396735.1 Grallaria varia
TTTTTTTCCAAAAGAAATATAAAAACTAAATTAAACAAGGGTGTGGATATTCCTCAAATGTAGCTACTGTTTATTCCGTGATGCAGCTGCAAATGTGCAGCTCCTCCAATTTCAGGGAATTATTTAAGGTGTTCTACTCCTTTATCACATTTGTCTTCGCGCAGAATTCACAAAAGCTTAACCGGGTGTCGTCTTCCGATGATCCTTTCCTTCAAGAAGTTAGAATTTTCAAACAAATGCAGGGGGGTGAAGCTGTGGCTGCACTTCCTTGTCACATCGTGGTGCTTCATGAGGCTCCCTGGGACCTGGTGACTGGACGTGTCACGGAGACTGGACGTGGCACTCAGTGCCATGATCTGGAAATCGCCGTGGGGTTGGATCAAGGGTTGCACTTTATGACCTCGGGGGTCTCTTCCAACCCAGTTGATTCTATGATTCTACGACAGCAGGATGGCAACTGCTGAGAACCCCCAAAATCAACATGCATGGGACCCACCAGGGATTTTGCACATGCCCCAAAGGGTTTCTCCTGATGTGTTTTCCACCTTATAGCCTTCATGGCTTTTTGGGATGTGCTCTCAGCAGGGAGCCCAGGATGCTGGGCTACCTGGATGAATCCTTTCACAGGGAACAGCCCATTAACGTGCAGCACCGGCCACAGCCAGGACCATGCCCATCCCACCTCCAGTAACGGCTCATGGGAAGGAATTGTGAGGAGGAGGAGCGGGAAGATGCGCTTTGGAAGCCTTCCTTCCCAAACCAGGCCCCATGAGGTGCCTCCACACCAGCCCCTGCAGCACTCACTGCACCAGCAGGGCTGTGCAACGGGACCCCCCATAACAAGGATTAGAAAGTGGCCCCAGGGCAGATCAATTTTGAGCTTGATGTAAAAAGATGACAACTACATACGAGCAGAAAACACAGAGGCTTTCATTCTCGTGTGCGGGGCAACATTTGCCTTCCAAATCCAACTGACAGCTTTTGAGGCAGTTCTTTCAGGTGACAAATGGCAATAAAGCTCCTATTTACACTGGCTGTTGACTCATCTTAGGTGGAATTATGTACAGAAATAAGTAAATAGCTTCCTATTCAATGTGATCTATATACAGCTCTGGGCCATAGCGCAAGGCAAAGCTCCTGTATGGACAAGACCCTTGTTTGTTGTGTGCTTTTCTAGGTCACTTAGCACTCTGCTTCACAAACGTGCTTTTTAGGAGTGAGACTCCTGGTGTGGATGGTCTTTCCCTTGTACAGAGTAATTCACCCTTAAAAGCCAGCAAAGCTATGACTGCTTTTTAATTTGCATTGTAAACACATTAAAGATGAGCTGAGCAAACCAGGACAACTCAGGATGCCTTTTTACATACCTGAATATGAGGTTTGTGTGATTTATTTTGTAACTGTCCATTTAGCCCGTGAGTTTTGTGTTTGTTAGAGAAAACCCCTTGGAAAAAGGATCTCAAGGTAATTGCATTTCAGTTGGTGCAGTGGCTGCACCTTACAAGTGCACAGGGCTTTGTCGTGGCTCTGGGTCGTGTCAGTCAAAGTGGCAGAGGGTGACAGAGCCCATTTTTGAGTTAGGGCAGTATTTCTCTGGGGTCTTGGAAGCCATTTTTGGCACACTGGATTCAGTTGAAACCGCGTAATTAAAAATCCCTTTAAAACCAAACAAAACAAGCTCCAAGAGCAATGGTCAACAACCTGGGGGGAAAGAAATGTTTAATATCTTCCCTCTTAAAACACACAGAATTTAACACAGGCATTTTTGCACTGGACTCCCCTCTGTGATGGTGCTCGAGGACTTCTGAGCTGTTCTCAAATCGCAAGGAAGATGTCAGGAAAAGGAAAGGAACATGGAGGAACTAAATTGATGGTCTCCGTGTACACAACATGCTTAGGAGCATTTATTCCACTGGTTTTGTGGCTCTGAAAGACATTTCAGCCTAATTCCCATGGAGTTTCCCATTGCACGAAGCCATCTTTCTCTTCTGAGTCTTGAGGGATAGTGGAAAAGCAGTGTCCTACCTTAGCTGGCAAATTATCCAGGCTATTTTGCACCCATGTAAAATCCCTGGTGCTTGGTCATTATGTCTAGAAGCTGCCAGAGATGCAATAGTGTGGTTTACCATAAACATGTTAGACCAGAAGAATTTGCTTTCCAATATTGATACACACTTTAAAATGTAAAAAAAGACTGTGATTCCCCCTGACCTCAGTCCTCTTGTAAGACACTGATTCATCAGGACAGTATACGAATGGTGATTCCGTAAATGAAATGGTCCTGGAAGCTTCTCAGAGCTTTCCTCACCTACCAAATGATCTTTCTGTTCCCAGGATGTTCAAACCAGCCGGTCTTCAACTTATTTTTCTTTAATCAATGATAGATATCATGGCAAAGAGAAATTGCATCCTAGATGGTTAAAAATAGCAGTTTCTTACTTCTTGGCACTGGAAATTGAAATAGTGTAGGGAACTGTATCTGCTAGTAAGGATTGAAAAAGGGAACACAATTTTTTTCCTCCATTAGATGCTTCCAAAAGTGACTGTAGCAACTCACCTGGTGTGTTCAGAGTCAGCCATTACTGAAGCAGCCACGTGCTACAGGGGAAGCCACTTTCCTCTCACCTCTTCTTCTATGACCAGCGTTTGTATTTAACTCTTCAGTCTCTCCTTCAGAGCAATCCCAGTGGAAGAGCACATAATAACAGGAACAGCAATTACTTTCACTTTCATCTCCATTGGCTTCTTTCTGTAGTGTTTCACCAGAAGATGCTGAAATCACTGCTTGGCAAAAACCACTGTCCAAAGAACAACCCAGGTCCTGAGGTCACTCTGTGAGGCTTTTTGAGAGACTCAAGATGCCACTGCCAGTGCACAGCTGAGGAGTAGATGAAACAAGGGAATCCAGCTCTTCCAGCGCTGCTCCAGGATTGTGTCCCACCACCATCCCTGGAAGAACCTTCCCCATCTCAGGAATCTGTGTCTCTCTGCAGAGGAGGTCACGCCTGACACATCCATGAATGCACAAACATCTCTGCTGGAAGACAATAACCATTATCTTGTGTTTCTGGAGAGTAAGAGAGAAGTTGGGAAAGGTGTAGCAGTTCTCCAGAGTGCAAAGTGACCTACAGCCCCTCAGTGGGAGGCATGAAGTTATGTAGCTCATTAAATCTTAAAAAAGCAAGGGGAGAAGCTGCTTCCAATTATCAGGATGAAAATTAATGAAATAAAAACTACAGACAGGCTGCAGAATTATGCAATAAAAAGGGCTTTGCTGGCATTAACAAGGCGATGTGTAATATTTGCATGGTTCTAGCTCAGCCTCGGCCTGAACACATGGTGATTCTGCACATAAAATATATCCAAATTAATGAATTAAAAATCCTTGATAATCCCATACAATTTTCTCTTCATAGTTAAGTATTATTAGTTGGGAAATCTCCTCAGAAAGGGAAAATGAGGTTGTGATCTTCTGTCTGAGAAAATAACCTTTCTGTCAGTATCGAAGAGTCACGCGCTGGGATGATGGACCAGAGCCATGGAAAAGCCCAACTGTTGTCTTGCTGCAGGGAAAGAAGGTCCAGCAGAGCAGGAACTTCACACAGAGGGGTCCAGAGGAGACCTGCAGTTTGGGGGACGTGGGACCAACGCAAGGGGAGTGTGGGAGTGAATGCACGTGAGAAAAACTGCCTGTAGGTGCCTGTTTCTGGTGCTAAGAGCGATGACAGGAGCACAGCTTCTGAAATATTGTTTCTCTTTCACCTCCTGCTCCCGCCAAGTTCCGTATTTCACGTACCTCTAAGCTGCTCATCAGCAGTTCTTGGTACAGGGATGTACTCCAGGATCGCTGAGGGAAGCTGATGGATCAGTCCTGATTCAAAAGTGATAGATCAGACTCAGACTGGGTGGTGGGGTTGGCATCAAGTGACTCAGAAAGGACAAGCAGCAGAATTATTCCTATTTCACATGGCTATAGAGGTGAGCTTAACACCCTCTGTCAGAAAATGCCAAGTCATGAGCCGGGTACTCACCTGGGAACATTTTATTTCCAGCCTGCACTTCTCCCAGGAACAACTTCTTTTTTCTTGTTAGTTGTTCTTGAAAGATGACAAAGCAACCACCAGAACTCTTCCTCCTAGTCTGGTTTGGCAAAAAGCACCTGAACAGTTGGGGGAAAATAGAAATAATTATGATGGTATTATGTTGTTCTGATTGGCCATTCACTGACAAATTATAAATACAAGAGGAAACCAAGGGATTTGTTTTCAGATTTTAACAATGAAGATTTTAACACTTGTGACAATTGGTGTTCCGTAGAACTTTGAATAAATGCTGGCTCTGAAGAATATGAATTATTATTTGAGTGTGTGACATCTCTCTAGGATGCTCAAGAAGATTTGTAGTGGTTATGTTGTGTTTCCAAACCCACAGTGAAAAGGAGAGCGTGTTCATGCAGCTTATCTCATGAACGATGCTTTTTTAGAAACCTTGTGCTATATCAGGTTGGGGAAATGGACGTGCAGTGTCTCCCAAAAGTATTTCACTCTTAACCACAGCAGTCATCTGAGTTATCTTGCACATAAAATCTGCTTATTTTTTAATGCTAAGAAGAAAAAAGATGTATTTCAATGAAGAAGAAGAAAAATAAGAAAACTGGTGACAGAGACGGCGCAAAGATGACTTCAGGGGACACCGTGGCAGTGTCTGCCTGGATCTTCTTTGGCACTCCATAAAGGTGTAAATCCTGGTTATTTTATTTTTCTTCCTCCTCTTCCATCTCCATCTTTCACTGCTGATGACATTTCAAAGCCAGCAGTTAAGGAATTGCTGCCGATAAAAACGGGAACATTCTATTCAAGAGCCATGTCCTCCAGAGCACAGTATTTGAGGGAAAATTGCAATCTTAAGTTTTGGTGTATTTAAATTAGGGGAGGGGAAGGAAAGTGTCCTCTTGCCTGTGTGGAGAGAATAACTTTGACTGTTTGGGGCAGAAGAAGGAATATTGAAGTTTGACCTTGAATTTGTTGTGGTTTTCCACAAGAAAAGGTCATGTTTAAACAGTGTAAATGCCTCAGCTTTCTAGGAAAAGCTGTTTTCACCTAATTCGTAACATGTTTGCAGTTCTTATGTTGGTAATGAACTGCGCTGATTTTGTTGCGTAAGTAATAAATTCATGGACTAAATTTTGCCAAAATAGCAGCCCCAGCCAAATCTGCCAGATCTTGGGAAAGTCAGGAAAACCATCAATCCTGACATTCAGAAGTTTACAAAGCACAACTTTGTTTTACACGAGTGCTGTTGTAATAATTTATACATTTCATTTAACATTTCTTTTACTTAATAAGTACATAATTCAAGCAGGGCAGAAATTAAGTTGTACAACACTTGGTTTCAATTTTGCAGTTCCTATTAGGGGATTTTAATGTTCTCCTCTTATTGCTGCAGAGCTTTTTCTCTGCTATTGGGCCTTATCATCCCTGTGTTGTCCAGCTTAGATGAAAAGCCACACTGCGCGAGCCAAACCTTCATCCTAATGCCACCAAATGAATCAATTCCTACCTTCTGACTTCTGAACCTACCCTAAGGTGAAGGAAACACGATCCACTGAGGATCATCTTGCAATTAAAACAATTCTCTATGAATCAGCATGACAATGCAAGTGTTAAGCAAGCATCTGTTCAATTAAGTTGGTTTAGGAGTTTTGGGGCAAGTCTATTTTGCCTTTTTTTTTTTTTTCCTTGTCATTAAGCTTACACTTAATGCTGGGAGCAAACAATAGCTCATTAGTGGATTAGAGGTAATTACCAACAGCAGTCATTATTCCTGAGGCTTAATGGGCCAATTTGCTGCTGTAATAGTACCCCAGTATGGTGGCGCTCCCGCAGAAAAGCCGGGGGTGCTGGAATGAGCCCTGGAAAAGGCTGAGCAGCCCCAGCCCTTGGCAGGACACCCCAGCACGGCATGGATGGGGACTGGCTGCCAGCTGGGGGGTCCCAGCAGCTCCTGGGCTGGCACTTTGGGAGCTGGGCTCAGGCTGAAGCACATCCCCTGGCTGCCCGCTTTGCTGCCCAAAGGAGTTCCCGTCAGGAAAGGGGGGATGCCAGAGGCTGTGTCAGCACCGCCCCACCTGGATTCTCCCTTTGTTGCCAATGTAGTCATAGAAGCATTTTGTATTTTCTTTCACAGCAGCAGCCAGATTAAGTTCTTGTTGCACTTTGGCCCTCCAAATTTTTTCCCTGCATGACCTCGTGATTATTGCGAGGGAAACTTATGGACACCATGAACTGACCAATATGATCAAGGCAATGCCGTTTATTGTTGTGAAAACACCCCTTAAATAACCCCGATAGCTCACACACTGCACACACACTGCAAACCACCCTGGGACTGGTTAATACGAATAACACACAACTCTATTGGTGTAAAATAAAGTCCTTGTGACTTCTCTCTGTGGCCGATGTTTTTCAACCTTCTGCTGCAGCTCCTCTAAGTTTACATTCTTCTCCCTGTTGTTCTCCACAGAGGCTTCTTAAAAGTAGCTTCTCACTCCAGTCTTAAAGGCCTGGCAGCATAACTGCATCCAAAGCACTGAGGTTGCTCATATGTCCATTCTCTACAAGAAGTTTCCCAACACCTGATGTCCTTCTAGTCCTCCTGAGTTGCCTTCTCCTTCTTCCAAAGGTCACAAACTCTCATTTTTTGTTTATTCCATTTTTTTTGTTGTTGTTGTTTAATTTTTTCCACCAAGTTCCATCTCCCTGTTCAGCCAGACTGGCATTGCTCTGTGCTGCCTTGTCTTTCGGCACATGGGCACGACCACAATGAAGACAAAGAACTCGTTGCTGAGCTGCAAATCTGGTGCTGTAGGAATAAGGGCGAGTGACTCAGCCCTGCCTCCAGAATTCCCAGGCAGTTTGGGCTGCCTGCAGGACTCAGCACCCCTGTGCAGTCCACAGGCCGAGTGGAGGAGCCTCTCAGGGCAGGGCACCAAGGGACCATTAGCCAAGTCCAAGGATGCAGAACTGTAGTCCTCTTTGCAAGCAGAGCCAAAAGACAATGGTAGCTATGTTTTTATATTTAGCGTTTTATTTTCAGGCGCTCATTTCAACCTGGAGTGCCATATTCAGTTTTCTGCTTTCAGGAAGGGGATTAAGAGAGGGGAAAAAAAAAAAAAAAGACATAATGCCACAGTGGAGTTAAGTGCTGTTTCTTCAGGCTCCTGTCAAATCTTGTAATTTGGAATAATTACCAGTGTCAGGTTTGGGGGAGGAGTTTGATGTAAATTGCTTCAACCTGTACTCATCCTGTGAGAAAGAAATACAGTAGGTTAGAAAGTAAAGGACCGAACAGGCGTCACCAGGAAAATCACTGTTTAAGCAGCCTCACTTTAAAATACATGACCGTATTTTATCTTCATTTTTCTTCATGTCATTCAAACCTGGGCAAATCCTGCTCATGCTGTGACCAACGGTGATTTCTCATTTATTTTAATGGCCCAGCCTACAGACTCCTGCTTAGCAGGAGGTCTTGTGGGTTGCTGAGCACTGTATTCATTACTATATACGATCCTTTAAAAAGCAGGGAAAAACCAACCAGACTTATTTGAACTTCCACACGTGGGAAAGACCAACCATGTCCTGCAGGCACCCTTGGAAGGGGTTTGAGGGAACCTGTCTGGGTTATGTCCAGTCCTATGGTCCAGCCTTGGTGTCCTGACACGCCCCAGCAGTGGTATCTGTGTTTTCTGTGTAGGACCAGTGGCAGTGCTGTGAGGAAACTGCCCACTTCAGTTTGAGGTCTACAGCTGGAGCAAGAGAACATGGCCAGGCTGGAGAGGGAAATGAGCCATTCTGCCTTTGGCCTGCTGTCATCTCCCATCCAGTTACTTTCTTGCATCTGCAACTCATCTAAATTTTTAATTTAATTTTTTTTTTTAGATGAGGAAAAAAGATGTCATTCTCGGAAGCATTTGTGTACTTTTGGTGAACAGAATCCAAAACCCAAACCCCATAAAAAACTTGAAAATAATCAACCCACTCTTTTGGATCACGTCTCAGAAAACAGAGCATTTTTTATTTCTTTCCATTTTGTGTGCATAAAAAACACATCTCGTTTTTCCCTCCTTGCAATTTCTTTTGAGTTATGGGAGCAGTTTCTGTCTACGAATTGAAATAAATCACCACCATAAAAATCAGTATATTGCCTTCTCCCCTTCTTGGAAAACAACCTTCAGGTCCCTCACCTTCATCCATGCCACGACAGGAGCTTTTGAGCCAGGAGGCTTTTGTAACTACGCCCCAAAATTGCCATCCCATTGTCATCCCTAAATCCCGGGAGGGCATCAGCAACCCCAAGTGTTTCCATTCTCTGTGTGCTGAGCTGGGCTGGCTGATCCTGGTCCATTCCCAGCTGAGACCCACTGCCCAAGGATGCAGCAACTAACACAACAGGATGGCTGGGCCGTGCCCCGGCTGAACCAACAGCCCAAAACCACTGCTGGACATCCTCAGCCACCAAGGGATTTTGAGAGGACACCACTCGCTGCAGAGGTTTTAATGTGCAGGTGACAAATGACCTCCCCGGTCACGTGTGGAGAAGTGGAACCAACTGCACCAAGCTGCTGCTCCGGGGGGCTCCTCGGCCTCAGCATGCTTTGGTGATGAGGTGGAACTGAGGGCCAGTTGGAGCCATGGACTGGACACGCTTCCAGCAGCAGCGCTCACAATTGTCTTCTGCTCTATGGCCAGGACTCAATACCCAGCTCAACTCTAAATATTAATGACTGCTACAGAGTCTGGGCAAGTAAAGAGCCCTTGAAGTGACTGCAGGTTACAGAGGCACACTAAGAGGCAGGATATTCACATGTCACATGTTCTTTCTCACTTCAGGAGGCACAACAGTTTTTTTAGGGTCGTGGTGGCCCTGTTGAGAGCCTTTGGCCATACAATGCCCATCTCAATACTTCTTGTGCCTGGACTCTCTTTGGTTGCCTCTGCTCTTGCCAAAGCATCTTTCCAGGTTAGGAAAGTGGAGACATGGAAAGGGAAGGGAAAAAATTACCATTATTTCTTTGAAATGAATTGGATTCCCATGTGTAGGTGTGAGGGCCAGGTTTGCCAAGGATCTGAGAAGGCCCTGGAGCTTGTCCTCAAATCTGTGATCATCTCAAGGTCTGTTGCACTATGGCTGAGCCCTGAAGGCACCAGACTCCCTGTACAAAGGATGTCCTCCTTATCCTGCTTCCTCGCAAGAACAGTGACATATGGAAAGCAGAGATAAGAGCATAGTATGAGGCTGCTCTAATAGCTTGCGGAATTTAATATGTAATAAACCCAGGTTTGACAGGAAATACATTCACAGATTATTTGATTGTGTCATATTGCTATTATTGGGAGTTGCATTAGAGCAAAAGTGAGTGGCCCAGGTGAAGCTCTGCAGTCTGTGCAATGCTTAAATAGAACAGGAAAGTTTCTGCTCTACAGTTAGTAATGTAAACTGAAAAAAGTCACAATGGGATTCTGAGGCTCAGAGAAATCAAGCAGTTAACTCTAATTAATAGGAAATCTTGGGAATCCAAGCCAGACCTATGGAGTTCCGATTTATAGATGTGCTACTCTTCATCTGTGCCTCCTCAAAGCTGTGAATAGACAGCTCTGGTCCTCTGTACTGTGCTACAGAACTATTCAAAGAACATGAAGGAAGCAAAATTTCTCATTTCCTGCACCATTTTCTTCTAGAACATAGGAAATCTGGTTGTCTGTATTGTTTCAAAATACAGTCCAGTAATATTTGTTTTGCCAAATGCCCATAACCCTAAACCTGCATGAAGGAGGATAAAATTAATACAGGAGGGTTAACACTGGGCTCCATTTAGAAGCTCTGCAGTGGCATGACTTGAATCAAGCTCCAAGGTGCAGCAGATGATGTTGTATCCCCATCTGGTCATCCCGTGGGGAGCTCTTCACCGCAAGCTTGCCTTGGAGTTTACCAAACCATGGGACACTCTGGTGGCGTTCTCTGGGTTGCTTGTCTAAATGTTCCCTTGTTACAACTCGCCGTGGGAGACGGATAATCTGATACAATCATAATATACAGTTAAAGCGTATAAAGGCAGTCAAAACAGCATTCATCTGTGTCAGGTGTGAGTGGTGAGAACAGGAATCCTGCCAACAGTCGCCCATCCTGAGCTGAAGGAGCTCTGCGGTGGCTAATCTTGTTGTCATCTGAATTAACTTTCAAATAAGGGTAAAACCCCCCAAGCAGTTGCATAATAAGAGGCTTAAGGCCTTGAGCGGGGGAGCAACGTGTGTGTTTTGTGTGTGCCTGCTTGGCAGTGGCACCTCAAGTGTCATTTCGCCCCTAAGAGGATTGTTTAACGGGGTGATGCTCTTCAGCTCGCTCCAGCCACAAGATGAGTGTGTGTGTGTGCGTGCATGTCTGTGTGCTGAGAGCCTGTAGTGACAATTAAGGATCTCACAAACACCAGATGTCCCAGAGAGTGAGCTCAGGGAGGTGGTGGTGGATGCTTCTCCTTCTGGGAGACACCTCGAGTGTCATTTCACTGCTAAGAGGATTGTTTCACGGGGTGATGCTCTTCAGCTCGCTCCAACCACAAGCTGAGTGTGTGTGTGTGTGTGTGTGTGTGTGTGTGTGTGTGTGTGCCGAGAGCCTGTAGTGACAATTAAGGATCCCACAAACACTCAGTGTCCCATAGACTGAGCTCAGGGAGGCAGTGGTGGATGCTTCTCCTGCTGGGAGCTGGTGCTTCCCAAAGGAAGCCTTGGCGGAGCACTCACTACAGGCTGGAGCTGCCTGATAGCATTTGGCACTCTTGGCAGGGTAATTCAGATATGTTTTCAAGCAAAATAAATAGTCAGCTCGTCACACAATTATTTATGTGGCTCCTTTAAAGCTCCAGTGGTCCTTTCCAGCAGAAGATCCCACCAGGCTGCTCAGGTACCTTTCCAACCAGCTCATGGCCATGTGGCTCTCATGCACAGTCCTGTGGTGTGGTTTTTTGGAGATATTTTTCCATCAACCCTTAACTTATGCAAAGATTTAATATATGCAAATGAAACAAATAAAAGAACAGCATGGCTCACAGGAGAGGAAGATAATTGCCCACATTAAACTTGCCCTGTAAGGCAACACTTGAAGGAGCAGGAGGCTGGGCAGAGTGGTCTTGTTGTGAAACGTCTGCTGCTTGGTCTGGACTTTTCTTTTTTTTAAATTAATCTATAAACCAGTGAAGTGGGCTGGGATGTCACACCAAAAATGGACATTTACTGTGGCAAGATGGCATCACGTTCATGGATGTGTTTCTGTGTTGGGGTCTGTTTGAACCCTGAGCACCGTCATCCTCTCCTGGAGGGAAGAGCTCTTTGCCCAGGACCTGGGTTTGGGATGAGACACCACTGTCTTTCCAAGGGGTTGATGTGCAATACTTGGCCAAGCTGAGATTTGTGTATCCAGGCAGTGGAAATTGTTCCTTTTCCGCTCTGTGCAATGGGTATTTCAGGAAAAGGGAGCCCTTGAGCAGGAGCACCGTTTGAGATTCCTGACCTACTCCTGTCCCGCAGATCCAGAGCACTTTTCTCCCATTTGTGTCAATCTTTAAATTTGCAAATGGAAGCGAGTTCCAAGCCCTCAGAAGTCTCCTCGCTGTGGGGCATCACTGAGCAAGGCTTTGCTGCCCCTTTAGGAACGTGGTGGGGACTGAAGTGCTGGGTTTGGGAAGGGGAGGTGGAGCTCTGCACTGCCAGAGCCGATGGTCATTTCGTGATAAAGTGATAATGCTAATAATCCCCAGGTCCTTTTTTTTTTGCCTTTGAACTGAACACTTTGCCTGTCTCAGCTGTGGTTGCCTTTTTGAACTGTCAGTTTGGGAGGATTAGATGCATGTTTAGGCTGGGTGAACTCATGAATGAAAATATTTTCCTTGGCAGTTTTTAAAATGCTTCCCCCCTTTAAGAGCTGAACCCTTTGGCAACAATCTGCTTTTTGCCCAGATTACCACTGTCATTTTGGGAGGTCTTTTCCCGCAGAACAAACAATGGAATTTTAATAACACAGTGAAATAGATTCAGGACTGCTTTATTTATATTTTCTTTATTTATGCTTGAATACGTAGTATGCAGCTCCAGCAAAGACACATTTAAGCTTTGTATTACTTCAAAATGATGAATTAAGCTCTGGGAGATTTACTTCCCCAGAAAAGGATATTTTGATTCAGGACTGCTTTGAACACATCTCATAAGAACAATAAATATCACAGAAATTGAAAGTAAAAAAAAAACAAAACAAAAAAACCCCTCAGTAAAAATTGCAGATGCAAAGTAGAGCAGACCCAGCACTGCTCTTTCTGCAGGGTCTGCCAGTGTCTGCACCACAGTTCCCTGCCTTAGTGAAGGTTTGTCTCAAATGAAACAATCACCATTACCATGAGGCTGAATTAATTCATTCTGAGTTTTTACTCTCTGGGAAGTGCCCAAGCCACCACCAGCTTGGGCTACCTGAGCAAAGAGGCGCTGGTGAAGCTCCCAGTGCCATCCTCTGGAGGACTCTGCTCGTGGAGCAGCCCTTAGAATTACCTGACTTTGTGTAAGAGCGAGGAAGTGCCACTGACATGCAAAGTGAATAGGGGATCATCCGAAGTGAAGCACAGAATAGCATCTGTTAAGGCTATCAAAAGAGTCCAGCTATCACCAACTGAAATAAAGTAGCTTGTGCCTGGTAAAAGCTCTTCTCAGAAACCCTGACAGGTTTGAAAATCAGCTTTTTCTCACTAGGAGTGCACTGATTGCAGCGGTAAATATTACTCTACTTTATGATTCATCCCTTAAGGCTGTTATATGTATTGCTTTTTGCCTCCAGAGAATTCTCTGCTGTTTTATTTTCCCCACACTTCTCCTCCGTTCCTGCTGCACCATCCTTCCAACTTCCCAAGCCCGAGCAAGGAGATGAGGAATGAGAATATTCCTGCCCAACAAATCTGTTCCAGGGCTTTCAGTGTCAAATAGCTCCGTGTCAGATAAGCCACTGATACCCTGCTGGATTCAATGGAGACGGATGGCATATGGTGGGGATGGAAAGCAGCCAAGGCAGGGCGCTCAGTCTGGAGATGGAGGGGGGCAGAAGTGAACTGGAAGGGTTGTACCATGGGAGCTGTGCCGAAAGGGAAGGAATTGGGGTGTTTTGAAGCATGTTCTGGGTATTATTTATGCCTTATTGTTCTGCTTTTAGCCCTGTTAATTCTACCCTGCCTCGCTGAAATCACTGAAGCAATTTTAGAGCACGCTGCTCGTTGCTGCAGACTGGGAGGAATCTGAAAACCCAGAGAGCGGAGCTGGGGTGAAACAGGTCACTGAAATGCCCTTTGCTGAACACAACTGGGATTTTTCAACTCAGACCTCTCCAGCACTTGGTGACATCCCTTGCAAGCTGGAGTGGTGGGGACACTGGCCCTCTTGAGGTGTGGGACCTGCTGTTTGCTCCCCTGTGCGGGTTAAGGGTCTTGCAGAAACCCCCCGTGTGCTCCTGTGGTGCCCCACCCTCTCAGCTGACATTGCTCTGGGGGAAACATCAGCTCAACCCCGGGAGAATTCCACTTGGCTGCTGCCAGAGCAATAGCAAAGGGGTTCAGATACTGTGATTTCTGAGCTACTGTAAAACAGCTTCTGCCAAGGATATTACAGCTGCTTTTCCATTTCCCTCCTCTTGTAAAATCAAGGGTGAAGAAGCTGCAGGGACATGGCTTGCATCCAGGAATGTGATAAAGATGTAAAGGAGGAAAGTGATGATTCTGGGGGGAATGAACCTCCCTGGCCACTTGGTGTAGCTCTGTGTGCCCGGATTGGAGCTGCACCTGCACCTGCACTGGAGATGCTCCTCCCAGGGCTCTGTGGGACGTGGTTTTTACTCATCTGAGGCTGCCTGTTTAAGTAGAACAGTGGTTTGTAGATAAGGAAAAATGCTGCTGGTTATTGGGGGACTTTGATCAATATCTTAGCCCCTTCCACAGGGGAAGGGATTTGTCTTCATGCCTTGGAGGCCAGAGCGGTGGGAGCTGGTGGTGGAGCTTGCAGGGAGGAAAAGAGCTTCTCTGCCCTCCTGAGAGGCTGCTCCAGTTCTGTCTTTCCATCAAACAGAGGTTTGGGGCAGAGTGTGGAAATGCAGTACTCTGCTCTCAGCCTTGGGAGAAGAGGAGAGGAGAGGAGAGGAGAGGAGAGGAGAGGAGAGGAGAAGAAAGAAGGAACCTGAAAGGTGTGAGAGGTGTCAGCTCTGCTGTTCTCGTGGATCCAAGAAACATAATTGCCAAAGTATGCACCAAACAAGCGCTACAATTAGGGTGGGGAGTGGCTACAAGAGCAAAACATACCCAGGACAACAAGAAACAAGGAATTGGAATTTTCGGACACGAAACTCCAAATGTCCAAAAGCCCAGTTTGGTAAAATCTGTGCCTCCATGCTGACAGGGAACAGGAGGGTTTGTTGCCATGACTAAACTCTTCCCTTGGCCACCTGCCATGCCCTTCCATCACCAAAACCACTTGCAGAGCTGAGGACCAGCCAGACAAAGGAGGGCAAAAGCAAGTCCCTCCTGGGCGTGTGGCTGGAGGCGTTGGCACAGCTCCACTGGCACGTCTGTGATTCACCTTATCTGTGGTCAGACCCAACTGCTGGGCAGTTTCAAGAGAAACCAAGAACATCTAAATAAATCAGAAAGTGCAGTTTGGGATTTATGTAACTATCCATCATTTAATTTTATCAGACAGTTCAGTAATTTTAATTAGTCAAGCCTATAGGCTTAATTTGGATAATGTTTTGATTTTTTGATTTCTGGTCAGTGGGGTTAATGAAAACACTTTGTCTTTTAGCTAACACAAAAAGTGAACTCAGTACTTTTGTTTTCCTTCCAGCCTGCTGTACCTGCCTTCCACGGAGTCTCAGATATCAGAGTTTAATCAATATTAAATCATCCTCATGGTCTAAGTATTTGCTTATGTGCTTTGAATTGTTGCTTGCATCAAGGACAGCAGGGATGGCCCTAATCTGCTTTCACTGGGCTGCCCCAGACTCTAATTATGTCATTTAGGGGAGGACATTTCCTGGCAGCAGTTCCCACCCCACTGCAGCAGCCTCCCTTGGAACTGGGCAGAACAAGGCAGTAATAGGTAGCACATGTGAACGATGCTGCAGGGACAATTGACCCACATTTAGGAGTGAGCACGAGCCTCTTTGGGTTAATATTTCCAAAGGATGGTCCCTTACAAGGAGCAGGAGTAACACTGCATGGCAGGCTCCAGTATTTACCTGCCTGGTGTTCTGCTCAGACACATCATTATGTCTGTAGGTACCCAAAAATGCTGGATACAGCCAAGATGCAAAGAAACCGTGCAATGGCAAATAGTTTTTTTGCAGGTAGAAGCTGAGCAACAGACTGTGGGTATTTCTGATATTAATGTAATCAATATGTTCAAATGCATTGGATTTCTGTGCCTCAGCTTGATTCTTGAGGGGTTAGAGCAGAGGGTGAGGGTTGGGATTTACACAAGAGCTTGGGACCACGTAGTGGTGGAAGACACACATTTGCCTTAGAAAAAGAGATCCTTCTGGGTATGCTTTAGTTCATTTTGTTCTCAAGGAGGTTGTTCTAGTCCTGCAAAATTTGACTTAGGAGGACTAAAGCCATGTCCACCCATGCAGGAGGGTGGGAATAAACCCACTGCCAACCTGAGTCCACTCCATGCATCACCAATCCATTTACTGTTCAAGTGGGCTTTGTACTGCTGTGGGAATTCTAAGGGACCATTGAGATGGTTAATTTTTAATAGCATTTATTTTCTTTTCTCCACATTTATCTGCCTTTCTTGCTGATGGACTTCTACAATAGTATCCTTCTGCTGGGAAAATGTGGAGCTCGCAATTGCAATAGCAAAATAAAATATGCACCAAATGGTTTAGCTTATTCCTCCTTATTTCTGCAGTTCACCTGAAAAACCACAATTAATGAAAAAAGGATCATTTGTCAGTCCTAATAAATAATATTAATAGAGACTTTCATGGCTGGCCACAAACACTGCACATCTTTTCAGGACAGAAGGGTTCCAGATGCTGCCACAGCCAGTATTTCAGACGGTGCCTGGCAGAGTTCCCTGCACTGATGGTGCTCACACTGTCACTGCCATCAGTTCCTAAAATCCAGATATTTCTTCTATTAGACCTTCTATTAGAAAGAAAGCAAAAAAGGGGCAGATAAATAATTATAATACAAAAATGAGGAATAATTTCTGGAGACGTGCTGTCCCTATGAGCACCTTTGTTTGTCTCTGATACATCAAATGTGCCCAAAAGGTTTGGATAAATCTGTGTGAGGCCACAACCTCAACCTACAGTCAATACCAGGGGGTTGCTACTCTTCCTGTTATTGTTTACTAAATAAATAACCTTGTTAGTGAAGGTTATAAAAGGCTGAGAAGGTGCTTCTAATAAGCAAAACATCAGAGATGAGGATTTCTGCTAAATATAACAGAGACAACTAGAAATAAAATGGATATAGTTTGTGCACTGATTAAAAAAAAGTCCTCATCTGTTTTACATTCACATATGGAACATATTCCCAGGGGAGAGCAAGCGACATATTTTTAGGACACTATTTCATCTTAGGAAATCAATGTACAGGCTATTAAAACTCCATTTTTCCATGAATGATAAGTGTAATTACATCTCTCTTGCAATAAAACCTAGTGCTTATTAAATGTAAATATTTAACAATGATTAAAATACATTTGAAGGCAACTTTATAGCTTTATTTTACTTGCTCCCATCTGGGTTGCCTTTCCTAAACCGCTCTACGTTTTGGAGAGTTATTAAATTATTATTTTGAGAAGGACTAACACTCGGCGTGTCCCTCGCTTCCATTTCAATTTCATGCACTCTCAGAACGCATTGAGGTCTGGCCAATTTAAGAGGCAATCAATGCCCTCTTGTGTTTGTGGAGCTGCAGCGAGGGCAAAGTGGCTTCAGGAGGTAGGAAATGCCACCCTGCCATGTCCTTTGTGAGCCCAGGTTGGAACAGCCAGCTGGGCTTTCCTCATCCCACGCGCTCCAGCTCTCATTTGCTTCCAAAGGAACCACGCCGGGTCCTTCAATGGCTTTCTTCGGTTTTATGGCTGCCCCTTTTTGGGGCTGGTTCAAAAGGGAGTGTCACTAAATGGCCCGATCTGCTGCGGGGCAGCCCCGCACGGGGAGCGTCGTGTGCCGACCGCGGGCACGGCACGGGGCTGGACACGCTGCCCCCACCCTGCCCCGAGCCATCCCCAGGGATTGTCCAGGAGGGAATTCACGGCCAGCCAAGGGTGTGTCGCATCCCGAAAATAAACCCCATCCCCAGCCAAAATCTTCCCTGTGGAAGGGCCTTTGGAATACCCCGGGAAGTCTCCCTATGGATCTTAAGAGAGCCGAAGTCAGTTTTCTATACAATCCCGCAGTTGATTTTAAAAATGGCATTGCAGCGATATAAACTCTTATGCTGCTCTGGAACAGCCTAAATACTTCCAGAAAGGACAGCACTCCCTGTTAAATTTTTATAAGTTCTCGATGTGAGTTGTGCTGAGATGTGCTGCTTTCACCCCTGTTCCCTTCCAAAGGCCTGCACTCCCCCAGCGATCCCAAATTCCCTCTCGTTGTGGAGCTTTGGAAAGGCAATTTGTGCAGAGCTCAGCCTCAGACCCAAGATCATTCCAAAAGGCTGCAGTTAATTTTTAATTTCACTAGTACTTCCAGACATACAAGCAATATCTGCAAAGTCACTGGGTGACTTGCGAGAGTGCTGACAGGAACAGGCCACCGAGAGCTCGTTAAAGATCCTGATCCTGCAAAGAAACAGGAGCTCAAACCACTGCAGAGGTCCTCGGAGCCACCCTATGGCAAAAATCAGGCTGAAAAAGTCACCACTGTTATAATTGAAAATAAAAACAAAACAAAAAGAGGGAAAGACTCAGTATCTTTGCCCAATACATTTAAAAATAACAAATACCTGCCCTGAATTTTGAACTGGGGTGCAAACCAGCGCTGGAAAAACCTGGCCAGGGTGCACATTTAAAGCATCTTTAGGTTTTACACCCTCCTCCTTTCAGGTTATTAAACTCCTCCAGCAGCTCCGAGATGCTGCGATAGACAAAGACTCAATGTGTGTGTGTGGCTTTTCAAACAGTTCTCTCCGACAGGAAAATTTCTCTTTAAATAAATCTCCCTCCTCTCTTGAAACTGGCACTTAAAAACAACCCCAAACCCGAGGAAACAGCTATTTATTTCTGAAATAACACACAGGACATCGTTGTACAACGGTATATTCAGTGGTTTAAATTGCACCTGATGAAAAGAAAATTAATTTAAGGCAGTGATTTTCCACAAGATAAACCTTTGGAAAATAAGGGTTTCCCTTAGAGAAAAATAAATAGTAGCAGCACAAAAGGGCTTGGGAGCACAGGCATCTGTAATTGCTTATTTCGTTTAAAACTTTCAACTAAATATTAATGTATTGATTGTTTTGCATATTTTCAGTGATAAAAAACTATCAGTTAATGTTAGAAAGTATGTTTGTTGATTTTAATTACAGACTTTTATTTTCCTACAGAGCAAACAGCAACTCTTGCATACAATAACAACAGAACAACACAGGGAACCTTTTCCCAGGGACTTCTGTGCTCTGTAACCCAGCACAAATATTTGTGTGTTTTTGGCTGGTCCTGTTGTCACTGGAGTCAACGGGGCACAAACCACGAGGGGAGCAAGGCCTTTCTGAAACAAATGGGGTGAAATAATTTCAATCAGTTTTCCAGCATTTCTGAGCTGTTTTTACCCCATAATTAAGCATAAGGTACAGTCAGATATGTATAGGTGTGTGCACAGGAATTCTAAATTAAAACCCATCAATATATCACAATATCTCAAATGATATCAGGTACTTATGGAAAATTCTGTGTGCCTTAATAATCAGCCTTGTCTGTGTATTTTACCTACACAAACAATTTCATTCAAGTTATTGTGTCTGCTTGTCAGAGGGAGTTAAAATAATAAATCATTATTTTGATCTTGGGCACATGATTTTCTTACATGCAATCCTCATCAGTTTTAACTTCTCAACACGCACATTTAAAATACAAACTCCACTAACAAATCTAGTTTCCCTTTAGAAAAATAATATTTCTTCTTCCTCTTTTTTAAATATTTTTATTTTTTTGGTAAAAGAAGGTGTTATGTTTTTGGATTCCTTATTCCTCTCTGCCCTCTTATAAATCAGACTCCTGGAGGTGCCTTAGATTTTAAGTACAAAATAAAAGTGTGCATATATTCTGCATGCATATATTGGGGAAAAAACACATTAAGAAGGGGAAATCATTGCCTTCACTTGGGTCCTTTGTTCCCACAACAATTTCTTGAACTGAGAATTACAATGCCACGTTCTGGCTTTAACCTGGATGCTTCACTGACTGAAACTGCTTTCATCTGTTTGATGACACAAATGAAGACCCGGCCTGCCAGAGTTACCCGGCCCTTCCAGCGTGGCTGGGAATTGCACTTTCTGTGATTCTGCAACGGCAGATCTAGTGCTGAATACATTAGAGAGGAAAGCAACTGCCTATAGAAGCAAAGAACCTGATCTGAGTCCTCTAAAATCATGGCAGTTTTTTTCTGAACGCTGCATTTCCTGACCGTGAAATAAACACGGAGCTGATGCAAAGCACTTCACTGACATGGTTTTGTGCTGTGCTGATGCTGACCCGAGCGTGAGAAGCACGTTGTGCTTTGAGGTGTAAGGGCTGAAACTCTCCCTCTGTATTTTCTTATTTCATCATGAGCAGCTAAGGGCAAGTGTGCCTAATTTAGGTGAAAAAGTTCCTGAAGGAAAAGCTAACCTGCATTCTCTGTGCTGCTGTCCGTGCGGGGGTCAAATTCGTGACTGTGAGCACAGGATTCAGGGCAGAATTGGCATTCTGTTGGATAAATCATTCGCCGCCAAAAGACTTCCATGTCCACGCTGTTTGCAGTGGGTGACAGCAGAGCCGAGGACACCCAGACAGGTTTACCAACAGACGAGGGAATTCCACAGAGCTATTAAAGCCCCTCTTGCCGATGAATTATTTCATCACTTTGCTGTCTACCAATTCCTCTCCACATCTCACGGTGACCGAACAGTTGAATCCGCGCTTTCCTCCGGCAGAGTCCTTGATGTTTGCTCCTCCTGCCGTGCCTTTCTATAAACCAGCAGCCATCAGAAGCTGCGCTATCGGCAGCAACACTCGGTTTGGGGGGAGCTGCACCTCGGGCTGCGACCCCCAGGGCCAGAAAATCAGCGCAGAGCCCTTTTTGCTGAGGTTTCTCAGCCTCTGCTCGGCAGCTGCCGGTGTGGTGCAGCCCTTCAGGGAATGCCACGGAGCAACGCCCTGAGCGCCGACACCGAATCGGCCTCTTGGCTCGACGGGTTATTTCAAAAACACGCCTTTAAAGGCCTTGAGATCTCTCACTTCTCGCTGGGAAAACACGAAAAGGCCGCTGCTTTCATCTCGCTGTGTAGCCCCAAGTTGAGGGCTTAGAGCTTTCGGAAGCTTGCGTTTCCAGCTCCTGCTCTCTCTGCAGAGCTTCCCCACAGGACACAACATCCCTCCCAGCCGCATTAATCCCCTCCATGGCCGCTCTAATAGCGGCACCTCCTCATCCCACCCAGGCTCGGAGCTGCCCAGGCCGGCGGCAGGCAGAGACAAGGCAGCCCTTGGCTCTCAGCACAAGCAGAGCCCCAAATTGCTGCCGTTTATTGCCATGAGGAAATCTGGGAGAGGGCCTAGCCCAGGGCTTTCCATATTTCCCTGCAAAACAAGGCCACCGGTTCCAGCCCTGGGTTTCGCTGTCGAATCCGAAGGAGCTCCACACGTGGGGAGGGAGATTCGGGAATCCACATTTATACTGCCACAATTAACTGCAAAATTTGGCCCTAAAAATGCCACTGATGTAAACAGCGAGGTTGCAGGTCAGCACCGAGATCGCAGCCCGGGATTAACAGCAGCTCACTGCTGGAGCAATTATCTTCTGACAAAGCCAAAAATCTCCCTTGTTAAGCCACTGTGGGGCTCTCGATACCCTCCCTCCCACCTGCAAAATGCCAGGTAAGGCCACCAAACCAGAGGACTAGAGCTTCACTGAGGCAGCAACTTAGTGAGCAGCATGTTCTTGGTATTATTTGTAAAATAAATCTTCCCAGCCTGTGAAGAGGAGTCGAGATGGAGCAGAGTGCCTGGGCCTGATGTTTACTGAGAGAGTTAACAAGCCTGGCAATAAAACCCTGGGTAATGATGGCTCTGAAGAATTACATTTGCTTTGGAATTTACTTTTATAAAAGCATGAAATTTTATGTAAGAACAAGATCTATAACCACCTATATAAAAGTAAGGGGGTTTAATACCTCCAAGAATGATGGACTCGGGTCTGTACTGCTACTGCAGGACAGATCCCATGTTAGGATCAAAGCTCAGTGAGGAATTCAATATTGGTTATTTCAGAAACTTTGCCTTTGGTGAGCATAAATTAGCATTTTCTCGAATCAATTTGTTATATTACTTTTTTTTTCTGCTCTTGGGAATTCAGACTGGATTGTGGGGTGTTTTTTTGTGCAAATAAGATTTCAGAAATTTTCTTCCCCATTTTTTCCCCTCTTAGTGTTTGCATCCAATTCCATGAGAGTGTCAGTCAGTAAGGGGGCTGTGATACAGCAGACATTAGTTCACAAAATAACTCACTGTAAACTTGAATATTTTTGTGGAGTTTGCTCAACCTGATAACAAATGTCCAGCTTAGTGCTCAGACTCTGCACAGGGCAATGAGGTGCTGCTTCAAATACCTCTCCCCTCTCCCTGCTCTGCTTCGTGCCAGAATTTATCACAAGCTCTGATTTTACCACCGTACCCAGGCAAAACTCCCCTTCGCAGACACACAAGATTTACCCGAGTAAACCTGGAAATATTGGGGATAAGAGATCACTTCTTCAAACCATAACGAAAAGTGCCATTAATAACGCCGGGTGAAACTCCAAATTAACTTAAACCAGGGCAGGATTCGGAGGGAACAGGGAAATTCCTGATCTCCTCAGGCAAAGCCGGGCTTTCCTGAAAAGTGCACTTCAAGGAACTGACGGGATCAATGTTCATTTTCCGAAATTTCGCCCTTTCAGGGGTCCTGGCTGCGGCGGTGGAGCGGGACCCGCCTCTCCCTGCCCCGCCGTCCGCACAGCCGCATCTCTCGGGGCGCTCCCGCATCTC
>VWZG01003547.1:92486-112951 GCA_013396735.1 Grallaria varia
GCACCTCGCGGGGCGCCCCCGCATCTCCCCCGGGCTCTCCCGCATCTCTGTGCTCCCGCATCTCTGCCCTCCAGCATCTCCCCCGGGCGCTCCCGCATCTCGGTGCTCCCCCATCTGGGTGCTCCCGCATCTGTGTACTCCCGCATCTCTGTGCTCCCGCATCTCGGTGCTCCCGCATCTCCCCCGGGCTCTCCCGCATCTCGGTGCTCCCGCATCTCTGCCCTCCAGCATCTCCCCCGGGTGCTCCCGCATCTGCCCCGGGCTCTCCCGCATCTCTGCGCTCCCGCATCTCCCCCGGGCTCTCCCGCATCTCCCCCGGGCTCTCCCGCATCTCTCGGGGCGCTCCCGCTCCATCCCGGCCGCTCTGCCTCCTGCCGGCAGCGGCTCCGGGCGCTCCCGCAGCATCGGGGCAGCTTTTCCCGCAGCCCGGCCAGCCTCGCACAAAACCCCTTTTAAAACTGTTTTTCCCCCTCGGCGCGTGTTTTTCCCCCCGGCGTGGGAAGCCGGCGGGATGCTCCCCGCGAGCCCGCCCTTGCTCAAGGCAGGACCCAGCAGGGCGTTGATGTCACACACAGCCCCGCGATATTGGCGCGACCGTCGGAGCGAAACGCGCACCAATAGTTGGGCGGCTCCGCGCCGAGGGGCAGGGGCGGCTCGGGAAGGGCGCGGGGCCCGGAGCCAGCACCCGCTTTACAGGCAGGGCACTTTGCCCCCGGGCTTCGCACGCCCCTTGCGCGGCCAAGCCGGGCAGCGCTAAAGGCGCCCCGGAGTGCGGGTGGGACCGATGTGTGACCGCTGAGGACAACGATCTGGCCAAAGGCCCATCAGAAACCTTTGCAGGGTCAGCCTTGGAACGATTCGGGTGAAAGTTTCCCTGGTTTCTTTTGTTTCTTTTCGGCCTCCGGGTGACAGATGATGCGTAAGAGTCAGTCCCTAAAGAAGCCACGCATTACAGACAGACAACAGCCATAAAACTGTCCCTTCCCTACAGGTCTCTGAGCTTTGCTTTTCCTCCAAGGCCTGATTTAATGTTTATGATGGGAGAAGTTGCAGGAGGGCTTCTTTCAGCTTCACTGTGTAAAGAAATAAGGTTTCGGGACTGCTGCTTAGCTGGTAAACTATTATTAGACAAAAGAGCACATTTTAGGTCAGGAAAAATGCAACAACCACAACAATCAAAAAACCTAAAGGTGTACCAGTCAAAAAAGAAACCTACAATGTTTATGGAAAAGGGCTGGATTTACCTCCCTGCTCCAATGGATTGCAATGCTAGAACGTACTCTGAGTGGTTTTAAACACAGTTTGAATGGCTCTTTCTTCCATGTCTTTATTTTTAAATGGAAGATAAATTGGTTGAAGTCATTTAGAGCGCAGGGTTGCTGGTCTGACAGGAGCATATGGAGTGGCCAGTTGTCTCTGTGCTGTAGTTTATGCTTTGTTCTGGAGGAAAGTAACAAATATTGGCTACCCACCAATAATTGTTTGAGAAAACCAGATATGTGCTGCAGATTTTGGCTATGTTGCTAGTCCTTATATAAGCAAAGTGGGTTGTTTCTCAAACATTGTGCTCATCTGAACCAAGCCTACAGATGGTATTTGTATTTATCCAGCAAATTCTGCCCTCCACGACATCTGCACAAAGGCCACTGCCAAGTTTGCAGCCAGACAGTGCAAATTTTCCCACTTGGGAAGTGTCTGGAAGAAAAATTTTTGGTCAGTGGAGATGTACACCAGTATGGGTAGAGATCCTAACGCTCCCCCTCGCCAAAGCTTCCCATCAGGGAACAGAAAGGAAACCTTACCAACCCTCCAGCGGCACACACGATGAGCCCTCGGCCCCACACCCCTCTGCGAATCCCTCCAGCCCTCCTGACCGAGCCATGCCGAGCGCTCTCCCGCCTGTGGTCCCCCCTTTTTTCATGGGAAGGGGATTTCCATATGGGATGAGTGGCCTCGGGGTTTCCCAAGGGCTGGCCTGGTGTGATACGCAGCGCCCGCAGCACTCGTTGCCACCGTGGCTGATGCCACAGCCAACTTCAGAGAGAAAGGCAACAATGGTGCACTGTATTTAACGCCGTGTGCTGTGGGAAATGGAGAGAAGACAAACGGACTCTATTTTATGACAGAAAGAATGTTACACCCTTTGGAAATACGTAACTAATAGCTTAAACCCATTAAAAACTGTGATCTCCACTCCGCCGCTCACGAATGGAGCCAAGGCTGTAAAAATTCATGAAGGAATCAGTAGCAGGCTGGCTGGGGTTACAAAATCTACAAAAACTGCTAGAAGTCACAGTTTGCTCCATGAAAGGCATGGCCATACCAAATATCCCACACAGCTCGCTTTCTAATCCCTTCCCAGGAAGCTGCATTGTATGAGGCTGAGCGGCTCTGAGCATCCAGCAAAGGGCACTGAGCAGGGGTTGGGGGACCACACGGGGGTGGGTTCTCAGTGGGTGTGGGCAGGAGGGAACCCCGAAGTGTCCCCAACCCTCTAGACCCAGGTTTGCCCCGCGCTGGGTGTCGCAGGGCTGGTAGTTGACTGATCACACTGGGAAACAAAAGCTGTGCCTGGAAGAAAAGGGCTCCTTTTCATTTCCGTTCCCCATGTCAGGCAAAAATTAATGACTAAATGCACCTTTCTCTGATGTTGCCCATCACGCAAATACCGGTGGGCAGGAGTCAATATGAACTTTAAACACACCTGACACAGGTGGCTCCTGCCTTTCAATGCTAAATGGCCACTGGCCAACAATTCACGGCGCAGCATAAAGGAATCCTTGTGGCAAGCAGCCTCCCCTCTGTATATATTTGTTATTCCAGAATGAAGCTATTCATTGGGGCTGAGATGAAACTGCCCAGGTGAATAACTTCCTGAAAGCCGGTGCTCCTGCAGGAGCACAACCAAAATCAACTGCAGGAGGAATGTGGTGTGTGAGTCTGAACGCTGGGCAGAAGGTGCAGGAGCTGGCGATGGTGGAGGGCGGGATGCAGCCGGCAGGAGATGCCCAGTGGTCCAGGAATCTGCTGCTCCAACATCCTCGTCGTGGTGTCTCTCCCAGGCGCTGGTGATGCTGAATCATTGACCTGGGGATTTTTATACAGCCAGTGGATCTTCCCCTTGTCCTCTGGGACAATCCTTCTGCCAACACACCAACAGTGACATGGCACGGATGGAAAACAAATCAGTGAATGCTGTGATGCTTTCTCATTTTAGCAGCCGGCCCGTGGGTTTTTCTAAAAGCAGCAATCTGAAGTAAAATTCAGGCTGTTCTCAGAAATGCTCGATGGCACTGCTCTTTTCCTGCAAAGCATTGCAGGGTATCTCCAGGAAAACACATAACCCCACACTGGTTGTTCTTCATCCTTCGGCAATTTCAGTGCAAGCCTGTGGTAAATTTCTTTGTCTTTTGGATGAAGCATATCCTATTCTAATATCATTGAATCAAAATAAAAAATAGATTGCACTGCATACAAAAAAGATATACAGACTAAATATTTTGGTGTGTAGTCACTGAAATAACTGTAAAGAGGATTTTGTAAGCAATTTGGGAAGTTCTCTTTCAGCTTATGCATACAGAAATCTTTCCGTACTATCAGAGTTGGGATTAATTTATCACCAAGCCCAGGAACTGTTCCCAATTGGAATTAGCCACACTAATGTCTGGAGCTGACAGGCACAGCTGCAGCAAGCTCGCTCATGTTTATTGTTGTAGTTTTTCTTGTCTTTTAACAGTTTGTGCATTAATGGAAGAGCAGGAGCCGAAACTGCTCATCTCTGCTCTGTTGTTGCAATGAGTTCCTTAAGAAAGTAATGCACCTTCAGGGCTGGTTTTAAGCTCCTGATGGGATCAGTCATAGGCACAGAAAATAGCTGCATGCTCCTAAGTCTTTTCTGACTGTTCTTTTGGGAAACCTCTGAAAGTTGAGTACATAAGATTGCATTTAGTCTCCTCTTTCCGGGTTGTTTAATTACCTTTTTAAAGCCAGTTTTGGAAAATAGTGGTCTGTAGCAAAGGACCAAAGGTAAGTCTTTGCGGAAGGAGGAACACAAGGAAAAGGAAAAAGAACAAGAGAAAATGAGTTTAGCTGGTATACAGAGATTTTAACTGTGGTGAGTAGCAGAAAGAGGGTATCAAGCAGCTGGCAGAGATGGGATACTATTGCACCAAACAATGTTTTCTCTTCCTTGATGCTTGAGCAGGATGCAAGTCATTCTGCCTCTGAAAAGAAAAGGTACTGACAGCAAGAAAATATAATTTATTTGATAAAAAAATTTGTCATAGATCAAACTGAAAGGCCATCAAGTGGTATCTAGTAAAACTTCCATGCAATGTGCAGTGTATAATGCAGACCTGTGGGCAAGCCTCTGCACTTGGACCCACGGCCACATCAGTTGTTTAGGGCTTTGCTGTGGGTTTGAGCCTGTGTCCCTATGTTTTCTTGCCCGTGGAAACACGGGAGAAAGGGCAATAAAGCAGGTCTGACATCTGCCTCACCTGCCGTGGGAGCTGGGCGAGAGCCTGGAGAGGCATCTGGCCCAGGACGTGGGAGCAACTCCAGGTCCTGTATTTTAGGCATCACAATAATAGGTCAGCATTGTATTTCTCTCCTCGCGTTCATCCCGTGCATCATGTGTGCACTAATTCGGCTGCAAGAGCTCCACGTTATCCATCCATCTGCGCAAGGGAGCGGCCAGCGGCAGGGCAGCCGAGGGTGATGAGGCAGTGCCGGTGACTGCCGGATGCGGCAGATGCCGGGGGGGACGCCCGAGAGCCCCGTCCTGCCTGGCTGGACCAGGCGGCTCCGGCAGGCGCTGCGGGACCCGCCTGCTCCCAGCGGGCTGGGGCCACCGCCCCGTGCCCTCCGTCCCGCCGCCGCCTCCTCTGCGCCTCGCAGGTCGCCGAGGAAGGAGAGGAGCAGTGGGGTGGGCTGGAGAAGGACAGGGAATGGGGCGCGGAGGGGCAGAGGAGGAACGGGGATCTCTGGCGGCGCTCGCACCCTGCGGATGCTCGTCAGAACCCCAGCGGTGTTTGTTTGTCCTCCTCTACCTGCGTGACCCTCCCGCGCAGGAAGGAGCTGCGCTGGCAGTCTGGCGCTCCGGCTGCGAGCCGCCGCTGCTCCCCCAGGTGGGAAAAGCCAGAATTAACTCCGGAGCAGCCGGCAGGGGTAAGGAAGGCACTTCCAGCAGCCATGGGGAGAGAAACCACTTCCCCACCTGGTCCTCCTGACAAATCCATCTCAGAAGCCGGGTGGATGTGTGTGTGTAAACTGCTGTTTCGGACTTACCCTAAATTTGCTCACCGTTTTTTATCATGTATAACTACATGTTCCCTTCCGTGCCCCGGGTTATCACACCTGGGGTTTGGGATATTCCATGGATATTGTTAATGAGCTTACGGAGCCCCTTTCCTGCCGCTCAGCAGCGTCCAGCTCAGTAAAGCGTAAAGGTTGGGTTTCAGTGTTTGCAGTAAAGCTCAAAGGTTGTTATTTGTATTTACAGGGAGAGGAGAAGGAATGGGGGAAGGTGTTGGTTCAAGCAGGGAACAAGCAGATTTTAAAATTTCTTTCAGTCGATGTATTTTGCAGGCAAGCTGGGAGGGAAGAGGCTTGAAGTACTCTGGCCAAGAGAGGAGAAGGAAAATCACCTTTGCATCTTTCCTCCCACCTCTCACTGTCCCCCCGTGTCTCTGGCAGGTCCTGTGGACACAGACACGCGGGTTCCCGGGCCCCGCAGGACTGAGGCACCACTTCTGTGCCCAGCCAGGGGAACCTGCTGTGCCTTTTCTCACTTCTCAGTGCCAAAAGCCAAGGACAAGCCGATGAGCGACTGAGCCCAGGGGCAGGTTGGATCACAAATTCCTGCCGACGAGCATCACTAAGCCTTGGGGTGAGCTCAGCAACCCCTGTGCTGTACCAGTAACAAGGGAGCACCTTGGGCTGCCCTTCCCTGCGTGTGTGTGGGTGGGAAGGTGTTGGGGTGGCACCCTGTGCCCAGACAGGCGCGGGGCACTCGGGTCACCACGTGTGGCACCCTCGGGAGGTGCCGATGCTGTGCCACTGGGGGCAAAGCCCCGGTGCTGTTTGGCTGCACAGGCAGCGGAGGATGGCTGTGTCCTTCCCCTTTGCCTCCACTCCTGAGCTGCTTTCCCGCAGATATTTTCATTTTAGCTGCATGCCAAGTTTAAGGCTTCAAGGATTTTTCTGCGCTGACCTTTAAATCCCTTCACTGGTCAATATGATGCATCACCACTCAGTATAATATCCTTCTGTCTGGTTTGCTGGCTCCAGACTTATTATTTTATGTTTCTGTACATTAAACTGCATTTTCCATTCACTGGCCCAGGCAACCAGTGGATTGAAATCCCTTGTTCCTCGTTATTTGTTCTCTCTCCAATTTTGTGCCCTCCACAAACTTTGATAGTTTGTGGAGGTATTTTCATTCAAGTCATTTGCAGGTATTATAAATGAGGGAAGTCCCTTGGGGTTCTCATTTGTTGAGCCTTTACAACACAGGCTTACCTTTTCAAAGGAGGATGTAGTGATTTAGCAGCAGGACGAGTGGATATTAATAGACACCTCTTGCTACAGACCCTCTGCTGCAGTCATGGTACCGTTCTTACCTCTGCACAGATGAAGGCTGCAAGCCAGGCTGGTGTTCTGCTCAAATTGCTCTGGAGTGTCAGGTCTGTGAAAAATGGAGAAAGGAACAGAGGGAAAAGAGTAATGCACAGGAATAGCAACTGATTAGGGAGTGCAAATTCTCATGAGACAACTTGAATCAATGCTCCGAGGAGTAAAGGAAACCTGGATGAGAAATATAGCCAGGGCTGGAAAGGAAACCTTTTCTCTCTGTCTAGATGTTGATGTGACCCTGGCATGTGCATCACCCTTGCTTTCAGCCCTGCTACCTGCCTGTGCTCTCCTGGCAGGTATTTCCTGGTGTTGTAGTTGAAAAAAAAAAAGAAAAAGAATTGTAACCCCCAAACTAACTGCAAACCCAAGCAGAGCACCGAGCCCCGTGTCCTGCCCCCAGCCCAGGGCCAGCCTGGCCACCAGCCTGCAGTGACAACACGCCAGCTTCAGGCCCAGATTCCTTAGGGATATTTACATATCCTTATGGATATTTACAGCCACCTCGAACCACAAAAGGAAACAGAAGCGTCTCCTCATCAGCTGTGCAGGTTTTATTAAGTACATGTTTTTGGGCCGAAGCCAAAGTGCGCCGGGCTGTTTTATCGCTGTTTATTCCTGTCATTCACAGCCTTTATCAGTTATCTCCATCAGACCTGTGAGCACTTCAAGGGCTGAGCCACACAAACAGGACTTTTATCTGCAGTCAAATCTATAATCAGGCAACAAAACCCCCTCACCTCCCTTCTATTTAGAGTCCCAAGTCAGGCTCTCACAGAAAAAGGGACTTCACAAAGGAATTCCAGTAATTATCCTCTGCCCTCCATCCCCCAGATGTTGTTTGCATGGTAGAGGTACCTGTGGGCGCTTGAAAAGAGAGCTCTGAGCTGCCTTCTCTTTAATGGAAGACTTTCAGGAAAGTGAACTTTAACTTTTAAACTTCCCTATGAAAAACAGATCCATGTTAAGTTTGATACCATTTGCCTCGGGATGATCTCAGCTCTTAAAATATGATGGGTTTAGTTGGATTAAGAGCCTATATTGTTGCTGAAGAGAAAGAAGGGTGCCTCTTTAATTGCAGCCCAAATCTACCTAACAATTGCCACATGTTGAGCAAGATTTAAGAGTTATTAAATATGAAAGCCACTATTGCTCCTTCAACCACGAGCAGCCTTTGCATTTTTTTTAAACCTGGAAAGCAATAAGTAAAAGAGGGGAGGAAAATGTAAAAAACAAATGGAAAAACCCCAACCCTGCTGAAAGCCTGAGATCCAAAGGGGTGCGTTTGCTTTCCATGGGACCGGTGTTGGTGCAGCATCTCCTGCATTGACTGAAACAAACTCCTGGGGGGCTGCTGATCGTCTTGAGAGGAAATTCCCACCAGTGCTTCGGTTATTTACGGGACATGAGTTGATAACCCGGCCAGAGCTGTGCTGAGCAAAGTGCCCTCTGACTCTGGTGGAGCAGCTGGGACTGGAGATCACTCCAGGCAGAAGGGCTCTGGTGCAGCCCAGCAAGGACACCCCACCCATGAAATCTTCCTTAAACCTCTCCTACTCTTTGGCCTCTAAGTGGAAAAAAAAAATAAAAAATCCCGAGATTGGGATTTGTTCTGGGTTTTTTTACCTTCTGTATTTGCACGATGAAGGAGCAGCTTGAAATAGGCAATTCTTATTATTGTAGCTCTTTGGCTTTCCAGAGTAACTGTGGGGCTGGGCAGAGCTGAAACACCCGAAAAACAGACCTGAAACACCCGAAAAACAGACCTGAAACACCTGAAGAGCAGACCTGAACCACCTAAAGAGCAGACCTGAACTACCTAAAGAGCGGACCTGAAACACCTGAAGAGCAGTCCTGAACCACTGAAGAGCAGACCTGAAACACCTGAAGAGCAGTCCAGAAACACCTGAAGAGCAGTCCAGAAACACTTGAAGAGCAGACCTGAAACACCTGAAGAGCAGTCCTGAACCACTGAAGAGCACACCTGAAACACCTGAAGAGCACACCTGAACCACCTGAAGCCCAGAACAGTGCTGGCTGTCACCTCCTTTGGGGAGGGAGCTCACAGCCGCCAACTGCCTGGAGCCTCTTGCCCTCCTTAGGGCCACGAGGGTGCATTTTCCATTGGATCTGCCACGTTTTTTTATCTTTTCACATTAGGGATAAACCTCCCTAACATGGGACAGAAGCTTTTCTGGGTTGTGGTGCCTCTCTGGGAATAACCTGAGTGACTTGAGCTATCAACTTCAGCCCTAAGGAGGGTAGAGCAGCCCTCAAATAGGTCAAGGCAACAAGGGGTGCTTTTCCAAGTCATCTGTTATAACTTGCAGAAAGTTAATGTTGGGTCAGAAGGGGAGTTACAGCTACTGTCTCGCAGAAAAAAAAGAAAAAAGAAAGAGCTAAACCATGATTTTCAGAGGTCAATGATTAAATTTCTTTTTGGATATTAGCCCTCTACTCCCCTTCCACTGTGCTTGATGGTATTTCGGAGAGATCTTCGGCCTCCAGCAGCAGGATTTTGCAGTTATGGTAATACAGCTCTCACACAATGCATTATTCATTTTTCCAGGTCTCCATTTAGCAGTCCTGGCAGCTAAGCAGGA
This sequence comes from Grallaria varia, assembly GCA_013396735.1. NCBI lineage: Eukaryota > Metazoa > Chordata > Aves > Passeriformes > Formicariidae > Grallaria > Grallaria varia. Next base: position 101,723 of record VWZG01003547.1, read on the forward strand.
TGGTAGAGTTTAGGGCAGGGACCACTGCAGATCTTTGCAGTCTGGCAGGAGAACTCAGCTAAGCCTCTCAGGTTACAGAGGAAAAGCAATTTTCATTTTCCCTCCTGCTCGGCAAAGTAAACCCCAGCTCCTAATTTTCAACCAAGAAATCACAACGGTTGGATTTTTCATGTCTGATCTCGGACACACCCCGAATAAATCTGGAGAGCTGGGAACCCAGTTCCCTCTTTGCCAAGGAGTGAGAAAGGGGAAAGCAGTTGGCTTTATACTGCATTTTTAATCTTCTTTTTCTGTAGGGCCACAGGAATCATTTATTCCCCCCGAGCACCTCGGGCTGGCTCAGCTCTGCCCCCTGAGATACCTGCTGTGGGACGCTCCTGCCGTCCATTCTCCAGCTTGCTTCCCAGGTCTCCTGGAAAACCTCCACAGCCTAAAACCTCCCCAACAAATTCCAGTTTGCGCTTACGAGTCAAAATTAACCCCCTGCATTCTCACAGTAGGTGGAAGTGTTGTTTAGGGGTTGCCATCAGGGTCTGGGGTTTTGCCTTTGTCCATCTTGCTCTGTGTCCTTGGGTTGCGCTTTCCCAGACCAATGGTCGTGACTTTGAAACTTCTTTGACCAACAGGACCGACTTTCAGACAAAGCCAAACCTTTGTCCTTTTATCCATCCCCACAGAAAAGCCAGAAAGCTGGAACAGATATTTCTTGACTAATCACCGTTGGATCACTTGGGCAATTCCTGAACTTTCCCTCTTTGGCTCCACCCATTCCCCCAACCAAAAAACCAGACCTTCAGTTGTTGCCCTAATGATTGAATGGACAAGAAATTGGCATTGCTTCCTCTTCTTTTTCTTCTTCTCATTTTAGTTTTTACCTTTTAAACTTTTCTTTATTATAAAATTCCTACTTCCCGTTGACCCTTGAATAATTGGTTTTGTTGCAAGGGTTATTTGAGGTCTAAATGATCCCAATGACATCTGTTTAATTTTAGAAGCCTGGAAAATATGCTAAAATTAATGAAATCCAAATGTACAGCAAACTAATAGAACAATTTTATTTATTGAAAAGACGGTTAAAAATAATTCTAAACATTTCAAGAAAACAAAAAAAGGTGAATGGGATTTGTCATTGTTTAAATTGTACTTATTATATTACATTTCAGTGAAATGCCCTCTCGACCTTCCACAGTTTGCTCGATTTCCTCGTCAGTCTCCTTCCAGCTAATTTGCTTTGACATAAACAAAAAGAAAAGGACTCAAGAATGAAATGCAGTCACCCAGTATTTGTGGTCTCGGTGCTGATTATAGCCAGACACAAATAGGAATGGATGGAACTTGCTAAAAGCAGGACCATGTTATTAATTCTTCATGAATATTTGGATGGTCATGGGAAATGTATGGAGTGACACGAATCTCACGTGGGACACAAAATGCAGCTCGAGTGCTCATTCCTTTTAAAAATGTGCGGTTGAAATGCGTGATTTGCCATTTTCCTCTTTCAGCAAGTTTCAGTCCATCTCCCTGGGCTGCAGAAGTGTTGGGTGGCTTAAGGGAGCAATCCCAAAGCACAGGGGAGGAAAGGTGATTGATCCATTTTATGCACTTGGTTTGCTGCAGGTATTCTTTTTGAAAGGAACGCTTAGCCAGAGGAATTACACAGACGTCACGGATCACTAAGCAGAGAATTTCCACAAATGTTTGTGATATTCTCATTGCGACTGGTGCGGGGATTCTCTTTAACTATCGCCCCTTGTGCGGTGGAAAACCCTCCAAAACAAATTCAAATTGCAGTTTGCTGTAAAATGTACGCACGCATGTAATTTATGTGTTTTATAGGAAATAAAAGGGGGGTTTGCAGTGCTTTTGTACACTATGACATTGTAAAGCATGTGATAAGTAGAAAATTGGGCAGCACGAGTGACTCTGCAGGCAAACACGACAGAACAGTGACAGAAGGGATAATTCTCACACGCCTCCACCTTTAAAAAGGAAATAAAATTTAATACTTTGGATAGAGGCCCCCTCAGCCTTCCAGGACATCTCAGGAATATTTAGAACAGATTGGTTAGGAAAGGTTTTCCTGCATAGGAACAGAAGTGAGGGTGTGCTCCTGCTTCATTACAGCTTCCCCAGCGGTGACCATGATCCAGGGGTGGCACCTGGGCAGTTCAGTGCACAGGACCCGAACTCAGGGAATTCTAAAGTTGCTTTCCCTTTCCAGGAGCCTGGCTGGACTGCTGGGTCGCTTCTGAAGCTGGATATCAGCTCTTCTTTTGGAATAGGGGACTGTGAAGAGGGTAAAGGTGTCCCTTAAATGGTAACGAAGTCCTGTCGCTCCAAAGCGAAAAGCAGATTAAGCTGTTCCCAAACGCTCCGCATTCGGCTGTCAGTGAGTTTGGTACTTCCACAAATAGCTGTGGATATTTGAAAAGAAGCTCCCCCGCCTTGCACAGAAACTGCTGGTGATTGTTCATGAAATTCCAGGATTTCTGGAGGCTGGGCAGAATCCACTCTGGTGCCTGTGAAATCTCTCAAGTTCTTGGGAATCGCCGGTTGACTGTAAACTGTAAATTAGGCTGAAAATGACAAACACGTAAAAGATGGGTGGAATCAGAGCAATCAGCATTATTGTGGAAGCTGGTGGTGTTTGCTGGAATTATATCTGATAACAAAGTAAAACCATTTCGGCCCAGTTTGCTGGACATTTCTCCGTAGTGCAGGTGCTGAGCTGCAGATAAGTGCGTTCCGTGGCTCCGGGCTCGGCCTTATCGGCCACTCATTCCCAGCTCAGTTGACAGAAGGATCACTGGTGTGCCTGTAATTGGAGTTTACAATGTTTGCAAGTATTAGGTGACTTGTAGCTTAATGCCAGAACTATAGGGACAATAAATTACATGGTCATTAGAGGGCTTTAGCTATTCATATAGTATTAAGCATAAGAAGGACAGTAACGTTTCTCTAATAACACATAAAATGTATATTCCAATTAAAACCATAATAGGATAGACTTGGCGTTACATTACAGCCTCTCATGAATTTCACTGCTTAGAAATTATTACCCTTAAAATCATGGTTTCAAAGACTTGCTCGCAGGGATAATAAATTCTCCCCAGCAGGTTTAGAGAGAAGCATTGAGCCCTCGAGGAGAAAGGCTGTGCTTTAAAGCTGCGAAAATTCAGCCAGTGAGCAAAGGTTTGAGGGCTTGGGTTTCTTGCTTTCCTTTTCATTCTCCACAACTGGCTGGCTCCTCAAACTGAGTGACGTTTGATTCAAAGCAATTGAGCAAAGAAAAACCAGTAAAAAGAAAGATATTTAGAGGTTCTTATCTTCCTCTAGGAGCAGTTCTGCCCCTGTGTGTTTTGGTGTGTTTTTGGGAGACTTATTTGAAGGGATGTTGAAACCACGTCATTTTCAAATCCCAGCCTGTTTTCTGTCCTTGGTATTTGTGGGTTTTCTTTTACCAAAAGGCAGCCCCAAAGAGGGTAGTGAGAGGTGGGCTTTGTCTAAGGAACAGCGTAATGCAATGCATTCTCTGGGGTTCAAACACAGTTCTCAGCTTAGGGACATCAGGCAGCTGCTCCGTGGGTGCCTTCAGACGTCAGCGCTTGGGACGCTCATCATCCTCAGGGCATGGTTCAGTTCTGTTGGAAGGGGTTGAGTCCTGTGCAACTCCAGCATCTGCCTCACTGCAAAGAAACAAGTGTGTGCTCGTGTGACCTTCGAGGAGAAGGCTGCTGGTCAGAAAGGGCCCCCCTGGCTTTATCTGAGGTTTGGCCTCCTTGTTTGCTCACCAGTCACTTCATCCTTGTAAAGCTGTGGGAGATACGGAGCTGTTTGGAAGACAAACTGAACTTGGTGAGTTCTTCACCCCTCTCTCCCTGCCCATCCTGCAATAACCTTCTTAAGTCTTGGGCATTAAAACGGTTATAAATGTGCTTTGGGAGATGGTGGGTTTGCATCACAGTCACACAAAGGTTGTTTGAAGTGTGGTTAACATGGCCTAGGAGTTATCGCCCAAAGCTGTTTCACAACAAGCTGAGCTACCAAAGATCTCATTCCAGATTGGTAAGAGGTTGGAAAGGAAAGTTAAATGGGTCCATGGGGGGCGGGGGGGAGGTGGAATCAAACATATTTTTTAGTAAAAAGAATGTTTCTTGAAACACAGGTGCAAGAATGGTTAAGAGATGAGTGTTTTTCCTCAGGAATATCCAGACAGAAAGCAACAACAAACAGGCAAGGCTGTGCCTCCAAACCCTGCAAGCATCAGCTCGTGCTGTAAAAAGTTCCCTTCTCTCACTGCTGGGGACCTGGATCGCAGAATCTCAGTGTCACACAATACCCTGCTTTGGGAGGGAACCCAAAAATCACCAACTCTCGCTCCTGGCCTCGCACAGGACAACCCCAAAAATCACCCCCTGTGCCTGAGAGGGTCATCCAAATGATTCTTTGAGCTCTGGCGGCCTTGGTGCTGTGCCCACTGCCCTGGGGAGCCTGGGCAGTGCCCACCACCCTCTGGGGGGTGAATCCAACCTAACCCTGCCCTGGCCCATCTTCCTGAGCAGCGTGGGCTGGGGTGACCCCTCCCTGGCACACCTGCACAGGGCAGCCCCTCGTCCTTTGGGGGCTGAGGTGCCATCTGCCCTGCTCGGCCGTGCAAACCTCTCTGGGGTATCACAGAAATAAACACAGAATAGTGTCCCGTGCTCAGGCCAAAGATCTTACAGTCGCTGTAGGAAACATACACAACCACCTTCCAATGGAAACAGTGTGATGTCTTCTTGCATGTCCAGGGATTTTTCATTCTGTCATAACAGCGTGGTCTCTCCACTCTTCTTCATAAGCCCTTCATCCTTCTTTGCTAATGGTTTACAAGATAGAACAATTTAACTGTATATATTGATGTAAATCATGTCGCCTTCTCTGTGAATTATATAAAATAATTCATAGTGAAGAACTCATGGAAGGATTTTTAAGGCTGCAATTCATCTTCTCTTTTCCATTACCCTGAGCAAGAATAAAAACCAGAGACAAATTTGGCTTTTTTGTCCCTTCAGAAAAGGAAAAAATGTAGCTATTTAATACCTGAAACCAGTCATTCCTCTGTGTTCATGAACTGGACTGTACAAGCTCTGAGGAAGGTGTGTTAGTCCAGACTCCCTCCACAGTCACCAGTGGAACTACAGACAGTGGACAGTATACTTGATTTCCTAAGTCCCAGCTTGTCAATAATACTAAAATAATCACAGATAAACCCGGCTTCATATTAATTTTTAAACTTCTTACCCGTTCACTTTTCTTATCAAGTCCAATCTCTTGATGCCTGTACCCTTGGAAATGGTTACTGGATGGTTCGATGGCCCCTCGTGCCACCTGTGCCTGGCATGGGCTGCAGACACTGCCTTCCCCTGGCAGTGGGGAGTCCTGCCCTGCGGTCACTGGGTGCACAGGGCTTGGGGGGCACCGGGCACTGGCAGCCCCTTCCCTCCAGTGGCCACCACGGTGATAACCAGGAGTGACCCTGCAGATTCCCCAGGCTGGGAAGGAACAATTTTGTAATCTTTACATCCCTGGAGTTATTTGGAAAGCTGCCAGGCTTCTTTTAAAGGAATCATATTTTATTTGACTTGTATTTTCCCATCTCTGGTTGCCAACACAAGTCCACAGGGTGGCTGATTTGCACGTAAGGTCTGATGTTGAAATACAGGCACTTAAGCAGGAATTGGGGGTTTAAATGGTCCAATGTAGGTATATGAAAAAAGACTTCCATACATTTTTTTCTCAACCTCACCACCAAAAAGTGAGATTCAGCTATCCTTTTAGGTGGCCACATCTGAGAAACTGGCGCTCGAAACATATACAAGCTCATTAGGTATGCAATTATGGTCACCTAATCGTGGTATTGCACACAGGGGCAATTGCTTGGATTTCCTGTGGGGAAAAACGAGCAGGAGTTCACTGTGGAACAGGAGAACATTCCAACTACATGCAGCTGTACTTGCATGCACAAAAGGCACAAAAAATCCTTGGTGTGGAGCATTGGTGTTAAACCCAGAAGGGGAGAGCCCCAGAAACTCAGGTATTAGGAGTTAACATTAAAATAGCATGACTTTTCAAATCCCTCCTTGTACTGTCACTTTAAATGTTTTATTGATTAAGGCCTAGATTACTTAACCTAAAGCCCTATATTTATATTTAGCCAAGGTAAGTTATGAGTCATAAGTAATCCTTTTGATCCAGAGGTTGCCATGGGTCACCAGAGAAATGAGTTGAGTTATAATATCCTAGCAAACTAGCTGTGTGTACGGAAGAATAAATTAAATAAACTCCCCTTTAGAGAGTCTCAGTGATTCCTCACTCTGTTTCTGTTTAACCAGAAAATGTTGTGTTTGTTTTCTTTTCTCCCCCCGTCTAAAACCGAACTATATTTGTGATGACAGATGCAAACAGTCCCTGATGTTTGTAGCCAGCTGAATTGTCTTCCCACTAAGGGTGTCAGCACTTCAGTCCTGAGCCTTCAGCACAGAACCAGGTCTTCAAAAACACGTGTGGAGGGATTGAACTCAGGTGAGTTACCTGCGCTGAACTCCGAGCTGAAGTGCCATTACCCAGGTGTGTTTGCATCTGTTGGATCAGATCTGCTCTTTACTACGATGGCCAAACTAAGCTGATCTTCACAACGTTCACAACCTGTGAAATATTAGCCTGGCTCTAAGTGTTCCCCTGCGTGTGCAGCCCAAGTCTGGCCACAGTGCAGGAAGTTATTTCAGTTCTCAGGCAGGCCGAGCCTGCAGACCCTGATGATAATAGGAAATATATTTTTTTTGCCTTGTTTTTTATAGTCTTGGACCCTGTTAAAAAGGTGATGAGTCCCCACATCTCCCTTCAAATCCTGCAGGCCTGGTTTGGCATTAGCATCTCTGTCTCGTGGGGACCAGTGCCCGGGGCAGCCGTGGGGACAGAGCTGGTGGCTGTGCTGTGGGATGGGACTGCACAGGGGCTCTGCATTCCCTGTGCTGTGGGATGGGACTGCACAGGGTCCCTGCATTCCCTGTGCTGGGGGATGGGACTGCACAGGGGCTCTGCATTCCCTGTGCTGTGGGATGGGACTGCACAGGGGCTCTGCATTCCCTGTGCTGTGGGATGGGACTGCACAGGGTCCCTGCATTCCCTGGGGAAGGACACAGAGTCACTCCAGAGCCTGCATGAAGCTCTCCCGGACACACAGGAAATTTTGCCTAACGCTGGCCCGCTGGCAGACCTTGAGCTTTAGAGCAGACACGGCCCAAGTCATAGTTCTGAATCCACTTTGAACTGAAATTGGTATCATAAAGTAGCAGAGCCTTTTGCTTTGTTTGCTTTCTTTGGTGTGGTTTATTTTTAAAATGTATGCATATTTCCAAGAAGCATCTTGAAACTTTATTTTTATCATGGAAATGGAATGTTTCTTGGCTTTCTGCGAGTCTGCTGGTGTAGGCTTACGTCCTAGATCAAGTTAGTGTCAGCAGTTGCCTACCAAAATCACGCAGAGATCGAAACAGATGTGACTTCCCATCCAAAGCAGGTAGACCTTGTCCACATGAAGCTGGACGACCAGAGGCCCAGGAGACTGTTCACTGAATTTTTCTGACATAAACCTACTGGGGTTTACTGGGCTTGCTCAAAAGATGAGATACCTCACAGCCATCAGAAAACAGATGATGAGTCCCAGATGTTCAATGCTCATGGATTACTAAGGAAAGCAAAGAGAGGGAACAACTTTTAAGGACCTAAACAAAAATGTCTGGTCTGTTTTAGGTTCCTAACTTGCCAAGTGGGTGAGTGTCTGTTCATATCCAAAGAAGTGTGGCAGCCCTGGGGCTGTAAAATCATTGCATTAAAAACTCTGAGCCGGGACTGTAGATCCCCTGCAAACGTGGCAGCTGACTCTGTAATTACTTCACCCTCTGAGTCTTCCTTTAACAAGTGCTCCAATTTTATAGCAGAAAAAAACAGATTCATGAAAGAATCTTCATCCCAATAACTGGGGCAGAGCAGGAAGAGTGCTGTTTTCGCAGAGTTGAAGTGCATAATTGTCAAAACTTCCACTTTTTATTAAGTTGCTCTTCCATACCCATATGTGGCTGTGTAATTTACTGGGCTTAACAGCACTTAATCTATAAGGATAACTCAGTGAAAGACTTGACCCTAAGAGATTTCCTGTTTCACAAGTGGCCTGTTCTTGAAATGGGAGGGTAATAAGCAAGGGAGTTCTTTACTACCCCAGTTCACCACATGGTTCCATATTGATAGACTTATCGAGCAATGGAAGGTCCATTTGCTTCTTCTTTTCGTATACCACCAGCATTTTCTTATTCATGCACAGGAATCCAGCTATCCATTTTAATAAAGCAGAGTTAGCCTGCAAAAGTGCCCTCTACTTTTGCATAATCTTTTTTCTCCATATTTGATGCTCAGTTATTGATCTACAACTCATAAAACCTCCCGCTTACCCACTTGACTGAAGACTCCATCCCAATGCTGAATTCCTCTACTGCAATGTTCAGTTTTACAGGTTAATAGTTTGTCATTTGCCTGAACACACAGGAACTCCTTGGCAATTCATCATTCTGCCTCAGTTCCTTTTGTTGAATAGGCAGGTCCCAGGAAAGGTGACCTTTGCACGGGTTTAATGTTTCTCCTTCACACCTTCAAGGCTGAGGAGTTTGACTGACATCAATAATTAATTTTTGAACAAATAGGGCACACCTTTTCCTGTGGTTCCTCTCAAAGGAATGAGTCTCTGTGCATCACAAAGGCATGTCATGAATGGGGGAGTCCAAAGGACACTGGTGGGGATCAAAGTCTAAGACTCAGCCTGTCTCAGTGCAGTTGTTGGAGCTGTGTCTCACCTCTGCTCTGCTCTCATGTCCTTCTGGGGGCCACAGACCAGACAGCAATGTACATGTGTGAGCTGCAAAGCTCGGTCTGTTCTAGGCAGGTGGGGCCAGCTGCACTGAACAAGTCGAAATAGCTGTTCTGGGCACCTGCAATAACCATGATGGGTCGTTCTGAGAGCAGGTCACTGCAACTGACTGAGAGAAATTAAAGAAAAAAAAAGATCCTCAGATTCTGCCCAAGCAAAAAGCACCCTGGGGCTAAAGAGGGCATGATGTGCACTGGTAATCTCTCTCATATTTTGCTTGCTGGGTATTTGTTACTACAATTTCTGTTCTTATCAGGGCTGTTCAGACTAGACAGCCAGGCTACTTCTAGCCATTATTATCATTATTGTTACTATGATTATTCCTCTATTTCTGTATATGAAGCACCTTTAAAACATCCACTTGAAAATCCGGCTAAACAACCATCCCCAGTGCCTTCAGCTTGCAGAGTTCCATGCCCTGAGCCCTTGGCCACTCTGGCCAGGGCTTGACCTTGGAGGAGGCTGATGTGGGGAGAAGGGAGGAATCTGGACGCCAGGTGCCCTGTCAGAGTCCCTCTCCTTGGAGGGCAGCGTAACTCGGAGCGCAATTAGCACTGCGACATAAATCAGGGCTGCCTCGAGCCCCTTGTAATTCCCCCGGCGCAGAGTCGGCGACACGGCGGGGGCCGGGGGGCAACAGGTGTCCATGAAGAAAGGAGGTGACAAGTGACAAGGTCTCCGTGGCTCCAGCCCCCAAAGAGACGTGACAGACTGTTCGGAGAGTGGCGGCTCCTCAGCAGAAGAGAGGCCAAGGGAAGGGTTGGGGAAGGTCTCTCAGTTACAAGAGGGGGTCCCACGGATGCTTCGGAGCAGCCCGTTCAGAGGGGTCCAGCTTGAGAAAATGTGGTGTGACGGTCAAATAATCACACAGGCAGGCTCAAGACCTTGTCAGGAAAAGTAAAAGCAAAAGGCAAAAGAACCTTATTCACACTTCTTTTATACTATTCTACTACTGTCCATAAGTGTCTCTGCTACCCATCCTTGGCTGGGTGTTCTTGTCCATCAGTCTTAGTCCATCTTCTGATGGGTGGACATCACCTCTCCTCATGCTGGCAAATCACAAAACACACTCCTGCTATTCTTGGTTGTTTTCTTCAACTCCTTCTGCTTTCCCAGGCCTGGCCCAAGGACACAGGGGGTGTTTTCTGCTGCTTTCCCAGGCCTACAGTCGCATCCCCTCGAGGCTGGAGATGTCTGTGGCCCAGTGTTCTTCCATAAAAATGGTAAAAATCTGAGTCAGAATGGAAGAAAATGCAAGCGGGAAGAGGATTTGCTTTGCTTTTGCACACATGGTAATGTGGCCTTTCTGTCACCTGTGGAAAGGGACCGTCAGTGTGTTTGGATTTGCAGGAGTGTTCCCAAACGTGCAGCGTGGAAAGGGACAGGTTCTGCTGGGAGATGCTCAGGGAATTCTGCTGCAGGTGGCTATTTATTTCTGCTTCCAAGCGCAGGAAGCAGGGGAAGCTTTCCAGGTGGAGGGAGCCTGGGTTGAACAGTCTCTGGGAGGAGCTGCAGCCGGGTCTGGTGAGGAGATCTGAGTATTCCGTCGTGATGAGATCCCATGTACATAAATCTGGATTGTAGCAGAGGGCTCCGTATGGCCGGGCAGTGCCTGTGGCTGCTGAGCAGTGGTGAAGGAAAAGCAACTGCTTCTAAATCTTCCTTTCTCTTTCCCTCTTGTCAGTGAATCTGTGTGAGTTTGCAGATGCTCAGCTCCCGGGGAAATCCCATCACCACCATTCTAAGGAGGAGCTGGAGCACGTTCTCCCCTTATGTCTGACTCTGAGGTGCCCAAGTGTTCTTGCACAGCAAACCCAGCAGGAAGCCAGACCACCCTGGCCACTTATAATGCCCCACATCCCAGGGTGAGGAATTCAGCTGTCTCCGTTCTCTTGGCTCGAGTACAACAATGCAGCAGTGCCACGAACCCACGCGAGCCAGGGGGCAGGAAACCCCCCCAGACCTCGCAGTCATGGTGTGTTCACCTCATTCTGGGGTCACTTTGGATATGCTGGAATGCCCAGACACCAAAAGAGCAGCAAAGATCGATATTTCATGGCCATTGTAGGACAAACTCAAACATAGGGACACAGGGTGGAGGTGGGACGTGGTTCTCATCCAGTCATAGTCTTAAGTAATGTTCTTGTCACAAAACCCTGAAAAAATGGGAGTCACTTGGCAGGAGAACAGATGTCACTGTTCTTCAACCAAACTCCACTTCTAATCTTCTTTTTTTTCTTTTTGGTGTGTTTGAGACAGACTGTAAC